>VNJT01006184.1:0-16685 GCA_008042655.1 Drosophila burlai | reverse complement strand
GAGCCGCTTCCTTGCAGTTTGGATTGTTAGCAGAAGCCATGGCGAGGACGGCCAGCACGGCAAACAAGAAGACCTGAGGAGGGATTTAATAATTAAAATATTCTTGAATCTGAATCTGATCGCCACTTACCAAAAATTTCATCTTGACTGAAGTTGTGATTTTATAATTTGCATCCGAGGTGTATTTATACTCGGAGACGCTTCATATCGCCTAGAGAACAAGCTTGTCTTGCGCTTTAACTGTAGGGTTATCGCTTTCGTTAAATATTAAACAAATATTCAAAAGCAACCAGTTATTCCTAGAATCAGATTATTCATTTTAAATAAATTTGACCTTAATACCGAGAACTATGCTTACTTATACAAGCCATCTGTCTATGAATTTCTAAGAAATAAATAAATCTCAAAAAGTTATTCTTAGAATCATAGCATTTATTTATATTAAGTTTGACCTTGATACCGGGAATAAAGCTTAATTATACATCCATCTGTCTCTGAATTTTTAAGAAATAAGTTCCTCTCAAAAAGTGACCTATGCATTTTTTGGTCAATTAATTGGAATATATATTACTTAAAGTCTTGTACGTCTGAATGGCAGACAAATAGAATTAAGTATATTGATAACACAAAGTTTCTTGACGAATTTACTTTGATTATTTCAAGTAATTGACTTTATATTTGCCAACACTCGTAAATTTATTGCTGATATCAGTTCTCTCTTCTGTAATATATATCTTTTAAAACTTAACTTATAATACCCTTAAATACCCTTTCAGCTTACAGTTGAATCATTGAATCAATTGAACCATTGAATTGATCATGAATTCACCAAATTTGATGAAATAAAAAGAAAAACGAACAGGAATTATATAAAATATTTAACGTTTACCTATTAAACTACATTTAAAGTTTTACAGTTACAGTTTTACTTTCACAGTTTTGTATTTTCTTCTTCATTTAAGGATCATATGGCAGCTACGTATATGATATAGTCATCCGATTTGCATAAAATTAAAACCGATATTCTGAAATAAACAAGAAAAGAATCTAAGCTCACCGAAGTTTTTACACCCTTGCAGCTTGCAATTGGATAATTATAATTTAATCCAATTCCGTGTCTTTGGCAGCTATGTATGTATATATAGTAGTCCAATCTTGATAAAATTAAAACCGAAATTCTAGAATAATACAAAATGGCTATATCTTAAATTATATGAAATGTGTTGAAAATTGGCAAAGTTGTATGATATAGTATTTGGATCTTGATAAAATGAATACCGATATTCTAGAATAATACAAAATGGCCATATCTTAAATTATATGAAAATATGTTGAAAATTGCCAGGGTTATAATTTTCTCCTCAAAATTTTCGAAGTGTTCCTATGGCAGCTTTATGATATAGTAGACCGATCTTGATCAAATTAAAACCGAAATTCTAGAAAAATACAAAATGGCCATATCTCAAATTAAATGGAAATATGTTGAAAATTGGCAAAGTTATAATTTTTTTCCTATAAAATTTCCGATTGATTCTAAGGCAGCTATTTGATATAGTTGTCATTATAAACATAACATAACTATATGGAAAGTTTCATTCAGATAGCTTAAAAACTGAGGGACGAGTTTGGCAAGTCTAAAATGACAATGCATAATCATGCTTTATACTATTCTTGAGGGCTTTATGTTTGCATTTCGAACCTTTTTACCAATTTTAAAAGCAAACAATTAAGTCTTCAACATTACAGGGGTATAATTAGCGGCAACGATTCAAATTCTTTTACAAGCGTTGCCATGTCTTTCGGTCGTCAGCTCCAGCGTTGCCAGACTTTACAGTCGTCTGCTTGATCAAAAGAATATCGACAAATATTAAATAAAATACCTCTATTTCGATATTTGGGAAAACAAAAAATATTATTACGACCAAAGAGAAATATTAAACAAATGTATGAACTTTTCACCGCAGCTTATTTTGAGCAGCTAGTTTACATTTAAAAAATTATAATTGTTTGGCTTCAATTTAGTTTGGTTTTTTTTCTATATTTACCAATTTTCTTAGTATTAAAATAAAAAGTTACAGGGAAATAAGTAAAATGGCATCTTGGATTCTCTTAAAAAATATCTAAAAATATCAAATAAAAATATCGCGATATCGAAATATTCGAGAAAACAAGAAATCGAGATTATATCATCCTTAGAAAAAAATATCGATATATTGGTATTTTGATATATTATCCCTAATTTTAAAATAACGAGTAGAGAAAAATTATTGAACGTCAGTGAAAAACGCAAAAAGCCGGAACAAGCAGCCAAAATCCTATTAAGCCGTTTGCAGTGAGAGAAATCGAGAGAAAATGAATGAGGAATACGACGCGATTGTGCTCGGCACGGGCCTGAAGGAGTGCATCCTCAGCGGGATGCTGTCCGTTTCCGGCAAGAAGGTGCTGCATATTGATCGGAACAAGTACTATGGCGGCGAGTCCGCCTCGATAACGCCGCTGGAGGAGCTCTTCCAGCGCTACGGCCTGGAGCCGCCCGGCGAGCGGTTCGGGCGTGGCCGGGACTGGAACGTGGACCTCATTCCCAAGTTCCTGATGGCCAACGGCCAGCTGGTCAAGCTGCTCATCCACACGGGCGTCACCCGCTACCTGGAGTTCAAGTCCATCGAGGGCAGCTACGTCTACAAGGGCGGCAAGATTGCCAAGGTGCCGGTGGACCAGAAGGAGGCCCTGGCATCCGATCTCATGGGTTAGTTGCGCCCCCCTTTTTGTTCGCTTTTCTTTTTCGCTTCGCCAAAATTGTGCAAACTACCAGCTGTGTGCGTGTGTGTGTGTGTGTGTGTGTGTGTGTGTATGTATGTACTCGACTCTTATCTGAGCCCTCTACCTCCCCTTCTTCCGCTCTCTTTCTCTCGCTTCTTCCCTTTCGCCCTCTACAGCCTTTCTTTGTCTCGGCTTTCACACTCGCTGGAAGCCAACGTTCTTTATTGTTGTTGTTGTTGTGGTTTACGACTGACACGTATGTGTGTATGAAAAA
Organism: Drosophila burlai; assembly: GCA_008042655.1. Taxonomy (NCBI): domain Eukaryota; kingdom Metazoa; phylum Arthropoda; class Insecta; order Diptera; family Drosophilidae; genus Drosophila; species Drosophila burlai. Next base: position 13,651 of record VNJT01006184.1, on the reverse strand, counting down.
CAGTTGTTTTTTCCTATACCAGATAATTTCCACAAATTTCCACACGTTGCAGTCCAATTGGTTTATTTGTTTAATTCATACAGCCTTATGCTGATTAGAATTCTTGCTGGGGTTTTTTCGATAGCAAAAAAAAAAATTGGATAAAACTTCCAAAAGTTTGAATTACTGTAGGAACTTGATAAAGCGGAAAGCCAAATTAATTATTTATAGGCTTAACATAATGTAAATTTTCTAAATAATTGAAATTTTCCATATATTTACTAATAATAAACAAGCCTTCGAGTTCAAGTTGGAGAAACCCCACTGTACTACAAAATTTAATAGTAGATGATTCATACACCTGCCGTTAATTGCTCTCATCTTTTTTACACTTGATATTCGCCTAAGTTGAATTTCGCAGTTGTTTTCCCCTTCCCCGTGGCAGCCGCCACCAAGTGCAATTAGTCAACACGCTCTATTTATTTATGATTGTAGTTTAAATCGTTTCTGTTTTAGTTTTTATTTTTGCAATCAAACTTTTTGGTATTTTGTTTTTTTGCGGCGCATTGAACCCTTTCACTTTACAGTGAGGCTTGGCAGCGGTTAAACTTGCTTATTTGGATACTTAAACCAACTAATTGTAAAGCTAAAGTTTAATTTTTTATATTCAAGACAATCAATTTTTAGCTTGTGACTTATGTTTACTTGTCATATTCATATGATATTTAAATCACTTGTTTAAAAAAAAAGTTCTTTATTATATTGAATTAAATATTTAACAAGTTAAAGTCAGTTAGAAAAACAAAAGATACTTTCTTTGTTACTTTAAATTCACAGCTTAATAATAATAATATTCACAGAAACTTGAGTAAATTCTTTTGAAGGACGCCTCGCTGTGGGCTCTCATAATACATATGCTCCGCATGACGTCATTCGATGGCCAAGTGGTTTTTGATTGTTGGTGGTGGTTCCACCCGCCCCTCTAAATTGGAGGTTTCAAGCTTAGGTCCGCCCTTTACTTGTGTGTGTGTCTGTGTGTATTTCTGTGTGTTTGTGACATGCAAATGCAAAAGGGAAACGGAAACTTAAAACCCTGGACATGCACTCCTCCCTTATTGGACAGATCCTGTTCCCAGAACTGACCAATATGGCATTACAAATGCGATATTTAAATGCAAATATATTCGCAGGCATGTTCGAGAAGCGTCGCTTCCGAAACTTCCTCATCTACGTGCAGGACTTCCGGGAGGATGACCCCAAGACCTGGAAGGACTTCGATCCCACCAAGGCCAACATGCAGGGCCTGTACGACAAGTTTGGCCTGGACAAGAACACCCAGGACTTCACCGGCCACGCCCTGGCCCTGTTCCGCGACGACGAATATCTGAACGAGCCGGCCGTGAACACGATCCGGCGCATCAAGCTCTATTCGGACTCGCTGGCGAGGTACGGCAAGTCGCCCTACCTCTATCCGATGTACGGCCTGGGTGAGCTGCCCCAGGGCTTTGCCCGGCTCTCGGCCATCTATGGCGGCACCTACATGCTGGACAAGCCCATCGATGAGATTGTCCTCGGCGAGGGTGGCAAAGTGGTGGGTGTGCGGTCCGGCGAGGAGGTTGCCAAGTGCAAGCAGGTCTATTGCGATCCCAGCTACGTGCCCGATAAGGTAAGGCTCTCTAATAACACTTAAAACTGATGGTTTAATGAGTTTTGGGGGACATTAAATTAATTTAATAGCTTTTTTTTATCATAAATATTGGGAATTGTTTCGTATTTCAAATAGAAGAAATGAAATGGGGGCAGTGTACTCTGCCGTAGTGCATCAACGTGTCCTTTTCTATGTTCATTGTTTTATTTTTATTTTTTTTTTTTTTTGCAAACTCTTTACCAGATTACAAAAGCAGCCGTTTTCGGCTGTTGGGCTTCACAAATATAATGCCTCTCATAGTCACATGGACGGTCATTTAAATCATTGTAGTTATCTGCACTCCTTCTGTAGCCCAACTCATCGCAATGCTCATTTCCCCCTTGGTTATTAGGCTCTCCAGGGTACCAGATGCCTTTCAAGTCTACCGCCTTGCCAGTTGACAACCAATTGTGTTTTCCCTGGCTAGCCAAATCCGTTCCGGAAGTCCAGTAGATTTCAACGATATTCATGTCCCTGATATATTGATTAACGGAATCCCATTCTTCTTTGGTCTCAAAGGCAATTAAATTGGCATCCATTCGACGGCATGATTCGTAGGCCGCAAACCAATTCTTTGTGAGGGTTCTTTCAAAGTAATAGTAGCCCTCGGCGATCTGCACAAAGGGTGCTTTGTTTACATTAAAGACGTCCGGCACGCCTAAAAAATATACCCAAAACTAATTAGATGGAAAAATAATCTTAAAATCCATAGTTTTTACCATTTAAGACTTTTGGTATAACTTCGTAGCACGAAAACTGGGAAGGTCCCAAAAAGACCAGAAGAAAAGCTACTAGCTTGAAGAACATTTCGTGTAGATTGTTTATTCTCTCTGAAAGCTAGGGTCTTTTATACGATACAAAATTGTGGACTTTCTTTATTGAAACGGGTACTGTTAAGCAAATATCAACAAAACATAAAGAAACCATTTAGATTATTAGTTCTTTACCAGATAACAAAAGAGGCTGTAATTGGCTGTGGGGCTTCACAAATATAGAGTCTCTTCAGTTCACATTCAAGATCATTCAAACCTATGGAATCTGCAGCAGACAGCACCACATCGCAGTGTTCATTTCCACCGTCATTATTCGGTTCTCCTTCATTCCAAATACTATCCAAAGTCACCTTCTCGCCAGTGGTAAACCATACGTGTTCATCGTTATTCGCCAAGTCTGTGCCAGCGGTCCAGAAAATACCCTTGATGTTATTGCTCTTAAGGTAGAGGATAACCGAATTCCACTCCTCCAAACTCTGAAAGGCAACTAGCTGGGCCTCCATTCGCCGGCATGATTCAAAGGCAGCAAACCAATTTATGCTTACATTTCTTTCAAAATAATAGTAACCATTCCCGATCTTTTCAAACGGTTTTCTGGTTGAATTAAATGTTTCAGGAACACCTAAGGGGAATGATTGCAATTAATGCAAAGTTGCAAGGTAAATAGTTAGATCTCACCATCTGAAATTGTTGGCGTTATTTCAATAGCAACAAAATGGGAAAATAATCCCAAAAATACAAGAACACAGAGCCCGGAGACCATGCTGACACGACTGGATTAGGCGATTTGCGAAAGTTAGCGTTTATATTCTACACATTAACCCGTAATCAGTTTTAATTTTCTTGGAATAAAGGTTTTGCGTCGTATACGTTTTTTTTTTTTGCAAAGAAAATGATTTATGATTATTGATAATAATTGATAGTATTTATTACTCTGATTAAAAAATATTAACCTTTTTTTTTTCTTTTGCAGGTTCGCAAACGCGGCAAGGTGATTCGCTGCATTTGCATCCTGGACCATCCGGTGGCCAGCACCAAGGACGGTCTGTCCACGCAGATAATCATTCCACAAAAGCAGGTCGGACGCAAGTCTGACATTTATGTGTCGCTGGTTAGTTCCACTCACCAGGTGGCTGCCAAGGGCTGGTTTGTCGGCATGGTTTCGACCACCGTGGAGACCGAGAACCCGGAGGTTGAGATTAAGCCCGGCTTGGACTTGCTCGAGCCGATCGCACAAAAGTTTGTGACCATTTCGGATTATTTGGAGCCGATCGATGATGGAGCTGGCTCGCAGATTTTCATCTCGGAGTCGTATGACGCGACCACGCACTTCGAGACCACTTGCCTGGATGTGTTGAACATATTCAAGCGCGGCACTGGAGAGACGTTCGACTTTTCCAAGATCAAGCACGAGCTGGGCGACGAGGAGCAGTAAGCAAGCGGAGCGGAGGCCTCATCCTGGTTATGGTGCATTTGGACAGCTCAACATCAGCCACAAAACACATCGTAAATCGTCTCAGCGTCGTGGCCAAACCTTAAAGAAAATTACCCAAGATATAAAAACAAAACGAAATAAAAACACAAAAAAACAAAAAACAAAAAGAAAACGAAAATCCAGAAATTGTATTACGAAAATGCTTTTCCATCGAGAGATGAAGTTTTTAGATGTGAAAACGACATGCTTGCTTCGCGCAATATTGGATATGCCTAGAAAATATATATATATACACACACACACAACCTATATAACATAAATTATACAACAAGCTGTCGCGAATTTATGTACGTCTATATATGTATATGTATAACTATGTGAGAGTTGGGCGACGCAATCAAATTCACACGGATTCAGCTTGTTGTGACTCCCGCGAGCAAGGGTCTAGGGCTCGACGTATACTCTCTCTCTCCCCCCAATCACCGCCCCCCGGCCAGTCAGTCACGCGATTATGCTTGGATTTAAGTTGTACGAGTATACAAAATAAAGTATATATCATATATATATATATATATATATATATATTGTCTATGTATATTGCCCTCAATAGTTGCTTGGTTCTCTTATTTTGTGATCGTAACCACAAACATACCCCACTCACCCCCCATACACACACACGTGCATAATGCAGCATTATAATTGTAATCCCAAAAAAAAAAAAGAAACAAAAATAACGATAACGATCGTATTGAAAATGTAAACAAGCGAAAGAGTTCATCGGAAGCAGCAGCATACCCAAAAAATATTGCATATGATCGAAGCGCGGCAGACAACACAAAGAGGAAAGAAAACAGAAGAAAATCTAAACTGATTGTCAATGGTCTTGAGAACTATGGTATTCCGCATTTTCAGAATTTACATTTTTAATAAAAATTAAAAAAAAAAAAATATGGGTTATATATTTTTGTTTGAAATAAAGCTTTTTTTTTGGGGCCTGGGGTTTCATTCCCATCTTTTATGATACACTGGATACAAGAATTTTCATATTAGGTTATCAATATATACTGAACATAATGGGGTTAAAGTTATAAAGTCTCTGAAGCTACATTTGTTTAAGGCTATTGGGATGCAATTTTCTCCAATATATATTTTTTTTGAGATGGTAAGTTTGTTTATCGTTTATCGTTTAGTTAAAGAAACGGTTGAGAGCAACTGCAAGACGCAAGGATTCCGTAAGCTTTCCTTTTTGTTTTTACTAAATTTAAATTGCAAGAGTTTCTACCCAGCTTTCAAACTTACCACCCTACGGTATAACTAGTTCAAGCTCATTTAGCTCAAGGACTTGGAACTGTGTCCTGGAGTTCCATTCTTTTGAACTGATTCATTCGGCCTTTAAACTGGCGCTCATGGTTCCACTTAACGAAGGTACTGAGAACTTCGTATTGCTAAGCTTTTGTCACAACCGCATTGGCGGCATGTTTAAAACGAGACTTTAAATAATATATTTTTAAAAAAATACATGTAGTATTTTTGTACAATATAAATAAGATTAAGGAGGATTATTTTAATCGAGATTTGAAAACAATATATTCATTTATCTTAAAAGGGAAACCTGGAACAAGCTATATTTTTTTTGGCCATAAATATATATTTGAGATTAAGTGGCCCAATAATGAGGAAAAATTTAAATTGAAATTGAAAATTGAATTGGGGACTTTTCTTGAATAAATAAGTAAAAAGTACGTAAAATTTCGTTTAAGAATTTTAATATGAAAAGTTAAACATAAATGATTTATTCAGATTTCTAGTTGTCGGTCATTAGAGTAAAATACTAATATGAATGATGATATAATAATAATATTAGATATTCATATAAATTATGTACAGACTTATCCTGTTTGAAATCATTATCAGCCGTTTATATGAATTTATCTAAACTTTAGGTATGCAGTATTAAACATAATTAAATCACTTTCTTTAATAATTGCGTCTTACATAGGATAATTTATTGAGTAAGAAACAAAATGTTTCATTTTGAAAAACTGCAGAATTGCCGTACATTTTATTTTTAAATTTTAAGCTTTTTTCAAAATTTTCTGTAACTCGGAACAGGAGCTTGGTTTTTGCTTGATCGGTAACCAAAGTAGACTTATCTTTTTTTATTTAAACGATTATTTGAAGAAATTTTATTATTGCGTTCTTATTTTTGAAAATTTAAACTTAAACTTTATGCTTTAAGCAATATATTAATCACTTGAATTTGTTAACAATTCATACACAAAATCAAGCACAAGTACCACTAACCATAAAATAACCCCTCTAAATTAAACAAAAAACCTAAAGCCATATCCATAGTTAAAGTATCAACTATACTAACACAGGATTCGAATGTAAATTAACAAACTTTACAGGATTCGTAAGCGACAAATGCGAGCTAAGGCGTTTCTGGGTTTATTAGCTTTTCGATGGCTTTGAATCACGTAGCCATAAAGGTTATAGTTATGGTCCTGGCCGTAGCTCCTTTGTGTGACACAATTACGAATTCCGCAGCAAGTGTTTGGCATGCATTGGTGGAACACCAATGTCCCCCGGCCCGACCCTCCCGCGCGTCGAGGTTTCGTTGGTTCCTTGGTGCACACTGGCAAGTGGAGAAATTCTTATTGAATTGCATGTGGCATGCCACACGGGACTGGGGGGCTGGATTTGTTCCCCTCTTGGGTCCTGTGTCCGGGGTCCTTCGACGGTCCGGGAATGTGCAAAATGCTGAGAATGCCGCTCTCGATTCTTGTTAGTTTTAATGCTGTCGCTGACAGTTTAGGTTTTTTTTGCTGTTTTAGTCAGCTTTTTATTTTCCTTGCCAGAAGAGCGAGAGAGCGAGCGACCTGTCCAACAAAATGCCGCTAGCATTTTTCCAATTTCCGCTTCCGAGAAAAGGCAAAAGTGCAAAGACGTCTCGCATTATTTTGCCCTGGTTGGTCCTATATCTGTACGTTGAACTTGTCTGGGTCCACAAGTGTCTCGATATTATTGAAGTAGAGTCATGAAAATATAAATAATATATAATAAATATATAATTCTCTTTATTTTCTTGTAATTTTATTATCATTATGCTTCCTTTAGCCTATTTCTTTTATCCAATATATCCGTAACTTCTCCAAATTCCTGTCACAATCATCATCCGTAACTCCTTCATTGAGCCTGATTTGGCTTTGCTCTCAAGGAATGGGATATGGGATCTAACTAGCCCAATTCCCTCTCCATCTTTGTTGTTGTTCCTGGTGATGATGATGCTGATGATGATGGCCCTGCCACTGATGTGGCCAAAACACGTCGCCCCAAAAGCTTGGTCAAGTCTTTCACCACATTTTCGCTCCTCTAGTTTCGCTTCCGTCTTGTCTTGACTGTGGTGTATTTATCTTTTTTTTTCCAAAATGGTTTGAAGAAAAACGAAAAACATGATGGAAAAAACCGCCAGAGAAGACCAAAATTTGTAACTGGGCAAATTGAAGTCAAAACTTTGGCGCTCAGCGCAGCATGCAAGTCACATACAACAGGGGGATGGACTGCACGCTGAGAAATTAAAGCATAAATTAGGCCGTTGTAAGCAGAAATAATTTGTATAGCTTTGTTTTTGAATTCGAAATTATTGATTATTTTTAACAAGACAAGCTGAGTGATGAATCCACTGGAGAGAACAATCAGAATTTATTAATGTATAATTTATACGCCTTAAAATGTCTTTCTATGTAGTGATAAAAACTTTGATTTTTAAGAATTGAATTGGTTAATACAAAAATGTAATAAATAAATTATTTAAGTATTTAAGTAAGTATTAACCAACTTAATTTAGATTTGAAATAAAATCAAAAGGACCCACAAGCTACATCTCTTTTTGAACTGTGCAGTAACTAGGAGTCCTGACAGGGAATGGAGATGGAGCTGCGATGTCGACGCAGCACTGGCAGGCATGACTAAGCTGCCTGGCCCCGTCCATGTCTGCATCTATATTCGTGTCCTTGTTGGCCATGGTCAGGCTAAGCTAACGAGCCAGGGCTTGCGGGGAACGTGGAGGGTGGTGGGATAGGGTATTGGGACTGGGGCTAGGACTGGGGCTGGGCTGGCAAAGTGGCTCCGCGTTGGGCTCGTAATAACAGCCAACCGCAGAAGCGAACACACGCCCAGAAAACAAAGCAACAAAACGATGCCTTTGGGGTCAGTTGACGGTGTTGGAGCAATGATTTGGCGGCTTATGGACATCGTCCATGGCCCCAGCATCGCAGGCTAAATTGACGCAGTGGACATGACCAAGCTGGTGCACTCACACACACGCACACATGCTTACAGGGATACTGGCGCATTGGGTCAAATTGAATAAAAGTCTGGGGCATTCCTTAAAGCGTAATGTGATTAATTATCCGCGTTATGAGTATAATGCATACGACATGTTGTCTCCTCCGCTGGCATCATCGTCGTCAGCCGCCTCGTAATTATCGCCAGAGACAACCAAAAGAAAAGCATTAAATATCAAACACACCAAGGAGCGGGAATTATGGCTGCACTGGAAGAAAATATATCATATTTAACACTGGGAAATTAATAATGAGTCATTTCTAAGGGCAGTTATTTTGAGCCTTTGTAATTTTAATAAGAGAAAGTTTGTTTTATTCCAGCTTTGAATAAATAAATATCTTTTTTTATACAATTTTCTATACAATTAAAAAATTTGCTGTAATTAATTAAATTTAAATTGAAACGTTTTCCTACATACTGTTTTAATATGTTATAATACAACTCTGTTGATTAAATAATATAAAAGGAATGATACCTAATTTTATAAATTCATGTCAGAGCTGACTTCTTCATTTTTCTTGGCATTAATTTCTTCAAGTGAACGACTTTCTTTTGGCTGCTCTTCAATTACTTGCACTTCTTATTCCCATTGTCTTTGTTGGTGCTGTTGTTTTGCATTTTCTGTGCCTTGAGCTTGTCAACAACTTCATTATCGCTTGCGACACTGTGCAACATCAGCCCCAGAAACATGCCCCCGCGCTCTACCACCGCACATCCGTACCCCCTCTTAGCTGCCGCACTATCTCCTTACTAGACAAGCAAATTTAAATCAATTAAGTAATCTTATTGCCACCGCCTCTCTCTCAGCTGCTGCTCGTTTTGTTTCAACCTTTTGGTATCTGCCCTCTGTCCTCTGCCCTCTGTTCTCTGCCATTTGCCATTTGCCATTGCCTGCTTTTAGGCACTAGCACTCACTCGTACACGGCAAGGATGCGAGTTTGTTTCAAAGGGTCTATTCCTATTTTATATGCTAATAAAAGGGGGAATGCTTAGAGAAAAAGATTGTTGGAATAGTTAATTGCTTATTGTTATTGTTAATTGTTTGCGATCACTTTGTTGTTGTCAAATCTTTTTATTATGAGCAGAATATTCACAGGATTTTAAATTTTCCTATAAGAGTTTTGTTTTTGCAATAATAATATTATTTAATTTGATTGAAAATAATCAAACAAACTTGTCTATGCTTCATAAATATATCATTAGTTTCTCATTATCCAATATTCTTCACTTGATTCATAATAAACAACTTCAAGGATTTGTTTAATTAACTTCTAATAGTTTTAAAGCCACAACTAGGTTAATATTCAAAATAGTTTCAATAGGTTACTATAAAAACAAATATCTTCTGGCAAACCACTTAAAACACCCAGAAGAGAGCAAGAAAATGTATAACATAACTGAGATTTCACACTTTGGGGCATATCTTAACGTGATTTTAAATGTCAGTAGATTTTTTGTTTTGATAATTCATTACCTATTCTAAAACATATACATATCTATATATTTTCACCGTGCACCAGTCCTACACACACTCTTTCGGTGGGTGGTGGCATTATAACTGCGGCAATTTCTTCACATCTTCACATCATGTGCGAGTGTCTGGCCTCATGTGTGTTTATGTGTCTGTCTGCCTCTCGGTGTTTTGCTATTATTGTTGTTGCTGCTGGCTGGCAAACTTTTGCTGTGTTGCATATTTTGTGCAGATTAATTAAATTGCTGGCATGAAGCGGGCAACGGCAGGGGGCCTGGGGGTGGTTTGGAAAGTAGGAAATCGAGGACGAGGAGGAAAAGCTCTTTCGGCAACTGTGCTCAAAGATTGAAGCGCATTATTAAATGTTTTTTCTTAATAATTCATGGCGAGGCAAACAAACAAACCAACAAACAAACACTTTCTCCTCCTGCAGCCGTTGGCCCCTACTGAAATTTTCAAGAAAAGTTCATTTTCCGCAATTAGTTAAAAAGAGAAGCATGCCGGCACAAACTTTGCTTTTGTTAGAATAAACTTCCGGACAAGCTTGTAAATATTTGTGGTTCATTAAATAATAAATTGAGAAATAAATAGGAACACCAGCGGTTAAATATAGTTTATTATCACAATGATGGCTTCTTATGAGTGAGTTTATAATAATTTATAGTCATATACTTACCTATATATTTTTTTAAATTATTAAATCTAAATATAAATACTATATTCATTTAAAAAAAATCCGTTTAAAATGTATTATCTTTTGGGAAATATTTTTTTGTTTATTATTGTGTTTTGATTCATTCCTAATTTGGTTTATTTATTGTTTATTATAATAAGAAATACCTAAATTAATTTATTAAAAGCTTGTATTCTTTTAAAAACATATTTTTATTTAGTTTTATTTTCTATGATAGGTAATATTTAAAAAATATTGTCATTGTTTGTAGTTTTTATTTTAATTTATATTTATTTATTTTCTTTTTTGGTTAAAATGTACAAGTTGACATTACATTAAAATGTCGACTGAAGCTTGCCTTAAAAGTATCCTTAACAGATAAAATCCCCTTAGGATGCCGGCTATGTTAACTAGCAGAAGGCACAAGCAGATTGGTAGTCCTCATGTTAGTGTTAGCAATATATCTATGTTAGCAACAGCAGGGACTTCTGTTAGACGACAGAGCCATATTAGCAGCAGCCAGGACCTCTGTTAGCCAACAGTGCCATATTAGCAGCAGCAAGGACCTCTGCTAGCCGACAGAGCTATTTTAGCAGCAACAAGGACCTCTGCTAGCCGACAGAGCTACTAAGTCGGCAGGAAACGTATCGGATCCACTTCGTGCGCTGAGGTGTAAGTTTCCCGAAGGCACAGGAAGGAGAGGATCTTGCACGAATATTTCATTTTCCAATTAGTGCGGTAGTTTAATGCGTTACAGAATAATTATAGACTATGGGAGCCTTGAACGGTTCGGCTACGACATACATATCAAGTGCACTCGGGCTCGGGCTTCTTTACACGTGAGCCTCGGCTGAGGTGGCGCCAATTGTCTGAAGACCCTTGGCCCTTTGGCATTTGTTAGCAATTAAATGTATTCACTTCAAGGAGCAAATTGCCATTCACAGATTTCAAAAGGCGGCGCTGGCAAAGGTTGCCCTCTGCCCACAAAGAAACTGTGAAAAGTCTTGGCCAAGTTTTAATACGGCCAAACAATGGCACGCAGGGTAAAGAAAAAAATGCGGCTGCCCATGTATGTGGTAGGTGGATACGAAGGTGGCTAAAAGTTTCAGATAAAAGACATTTTTATAGCCTTGGACAGGATATTGCTTAAAGTGAAGCATAACGAGTCACTGAATAAAGTATGACTTTAGCTCTTAGTGTTAACTATTAGCTATGTTTAAAGACGAGCTCTTACTTAAAGTAATCAACTAAATCAACAAGTGAGTGTCAAGGATTTTTGCAAAACTTTTAAAAGGACTTATTGCTTGCCTTTCATTTATTGCAAGCAAATTGGAATTTCTGAATAAGCAAACAAACATCACATTCCAAATATCAAATATCCTTTTTGCAAAGTGAAAGTGAGTGCAGGTATTTGGAATTTGATGCCAGCTCACCTTGGGTAAACATAAGTTTAACATGGAATTTATATGCCAGATCCTGTGCCGTTTCTTTCCTCTCCCTTGGCCTTCATCTAACCGAATCCTGCTGCACCACCGGCTGACACTTTATGAAGTATTTATCTTACTTTACCCAATTCTCAATGTGTTTGTTCTCATTCCCGTGTTACCGGGCTTGTTTACACTTTTCTCCCTGCTCAGCTGTCGCCTTGGCCCCCCGTCTTGCTGCCATTAAGTGCCATATAAATTCATTTCCTTCACACACAAACACACAAACACAGTCAGTCGTCGTCTTTTCACCTAGTTTTTATGCAGAGTTTTCCTTTTTCTCACTTTTAAATGGCTCGCGTGCATCCTTCCTTTGCTCTTGCTCCTGCCCCTTTAAGTATGCAATAATTTCGCACGGCTTAGGCAGGGCGACTCCGGCAATTGTTGCTCCTCTCCTGCAGCCTGAGTTATGTTCCACAGACAGACGGACTCTGCGACACTCCGTAAATTACCAGGAAAATCGGCCCAGAGGACAATGGCCGCTTAATTGCTGTGTCCCGATGCCATGAGTGCGATAAGGCGACAAAATTACCAGAAAAACGATGCCCGGAAGCGATCGGAGCCAAATAGGTTGACTAAAAACAGGGCTTCCCTGGTCCTGCAATTTGAAATATTACGCTAACTGCACAAGGACCACAAAAATAAAACCAAGTTGAACAGGATTTGATGAGATTAAATCAAATGAAAAATGACTAATTGCTGTGATTCTGGGAATGAAATAAAAAGAGGTGTTTAAGTAAGAGGCTGAGCTGCGAAATTTATGAAATTTTCTGCTTAAAATACTTTTAAAGTAAAAGAAAATAATAAATGTGCTTCAATTATAAGCTACAATTAATTAATTAACTTTCAGTCAGGCGCTAGCAACCATTTATTCATTTAATTAACTCTTTTTATTTACCAAATTTCATGACACAATTTGTGGCGCTTACTAAGTTAGCTTTTGGTTTAAAAAAATAACGCATATTATTTTAGGCTTTTCCACTATTAAAAACTATATTGATTTAATTGATTGCCAATATTTTTTCCGTACTTATACATAAATATTTAAAAATTTTGATTTGGCATACAGAAGAAAAAATGCAAATTTATTTCCCTGTCATAAATAACACGCTCAGTCAGAGCTCTTTTCAGCTCGTCCTGGCTGGCGTTCATTCCTTTTTCCTGTTGCCCAACTGCAACTGCAGCTGTGTTTACCTTGAAATTTTGGTTTTCAATAATATTTGGCTTCGACTCGGTGGCTGTGTGTGTGTGTCTGCTGGTCTGCATGTCTTTTGCAAAAATAGCAAATGCATAAATGTGGTTACGCAGCGGAAAAGGGAAAAGGCAAGCAGGAGAAAGGAAAAGAAAGGAAAGGCGAGGAGTGCACAGCGCAGAAAGCGGTGAAAGTTCAGCGGTGTTAGCGTTATCTGCGCAGCGACAGCCATATTTACCTGCCAACCGAAAAAAAAGAATATATACATATATGTTTGCATGATAGCTACTTGAGTTCAACGGGAAAATTTCTTGCATTTCCCTGGGATATGTGTTTCCCGGCTCGAGTATTTTCGTGTGTGTGCTCCAGCCAGAGCAGCCACCTTTATGCCACTTCAAAAATTAGGAGATCGGATGCGAACTGGAAATGCCCTTTTATGGCAGCAGATTTTAAGATTAGACGAGCGAGAGCGCTTTTCCCATAAAATAATCTCTCTTTATGAAGAAGGAATCTGCAAGAAATTTAAATTAATAAAAATGGGGCCCATGCTTTTGGCCACAATTTGTGTATGATGTAAAATGTATACATTTTACTATAAAATGTAATG
>VNJT01006182.1:0-73651 GCA_008042655.1 Drosophila burlai | reverse complement strand
TAAATGGGCATCTCTGGCGGCTAGTAAGATGCCATTTTGTCCCAATATTGCAACACAGCTAAATGGGCATCTCTGGCGGCAAGTAAGATGCCATTTTGTCCCAATATTGCAACACAGCTAAATGCGCATCTCTGGCGGTAGGTAATATGCCATTTTGTCCCAATATTGCAACACAGCTAAATGCGCATCTCTGGCGGTAAGTAAGATGTCATTTTGTCCCAATATTGCAACACAGCTAAATGGGCATCTCTGGCGGCTAGTAAGATGCCATTTTGTCCCAATATTGCAACACAGCTAAATGGGCATCTCTGGCGGCAAGTAAGATGCCATTTTGTCCCAATATTGCAACACAGCTAAATGCGCATCTCTGGCGGTAGGTAATATGCCATTTTGTCCCAATATTGCAACACAGCTAAATGCGCATCTCTGGCGGTAGGTAATATGCCATTTTGTCCCAATATTGCAACACAGCTAAATGCGCATCTCTGGCGGTAGGCAACATGCCATTTCAGTGCAAATTTAACAATTTTCCGGTCTGGGGTAACAGGCGAACAGAAATCAGCAGCAAGCAACTAACAAAAATTACCACACACCCCAAAAGTATGCTATACAATAAATTCGCTGGAGCAAAACAGCGCAAAAGTATGCTATACAAATAATTCGCTGGCGCAAAACAGCGCAAAAGTATGCTATACAAATAATTCGCTGGAGCAAAACTGCCCAAAAGTATGCTATGAAATTTTTTTAAAAATTTAAAAAATATTTTAAAAATCACCTTCTGCTGCCTTCTGTTCGCCTGTTACCCCAGACCGGAAAATTGTTAAATTTGCACTGAAAGAGTTGAGATTGGAGGAAATGGTTCTTTGCTCATAACTTGGCTTAAACTCAACCGATTTGAGTCGCGTTTCGACTTTTCGTCTTAGTTTTAAAAGGAGAACAATTCTGCATTCAAGCCTTACTTGCTCATTTTTGGCAGCTTGAAACGCAGTGATGGAGTCATTTCCGACCCCATAAACCATATATATTTTTGATCAGCATCATCAGCCATGTCCGTCTGTCCGTCCTCAGTCCCTCAGCTCTAAAGCTACCTCAAAAGGTCTCCTTCTGACTGGAATTACAATACCCTGCAAGGGTATAACAACTGGATTCCGTTTATTACCAAAAAAAAGGTCTTGTTATGTTTTTTTACTTAAAGAAAATGTATTTCACATTAAAATTTTGTTGAAATTCTCAGTAGAAAATGAGAAACTGCTCGAAGCACCGGACACACAGAAGGCAGCAGAGGGAGAACCCAGAAGGAAACACATAAAAATTACACCTAAAGCTACGAGGCTCTCTGTCATCCCGACCACTGGTTGTAGTTGTAGGGCTCATTGGCAGCACAGAGATTGGCATAGGTGGGATTGCGCCCCGTGGTGCACTCTCCGGCGGCGGCTCCTGCCCGGTAGACGGGGTTGTTTATGACATTGGTCACGGCGTAGTTGCAGGCCAGCAGGGTGGCCTGCACGTTGTTGGCGTCCGTGAAGCGGGCGATGGCACAGCCCACCCGGTTGTTGCGCTCGTTCACCATGGTTGTGAAGTGGCCGATGGCCCTGCAGGTGGGACACAGAAAATAAGAATTTTAATTAAGGGCCGGAGGAAGAATAGACTAAGGCGGTATACACACGGTCCGCCCCGCATCTGGTAGTTCTCAATATCACCGCTGGTCGCATCGCGGTTCTCGTCAAACCAGGCCGCTATCCGCTGGCGCAGAAAAACCGTGATGTCCACGGTCCGCGAGAAGAGTATGCTGAGGTTCTGGCCCGCAAAGCGGTATGTGTTGGTGTTGCGGCACTCGTCATGGGCCATGCGGCACTGCAGCGCGTTGTAGGCCGCCAACTGGGCCAGCGTTTCGTCCCAGCCCATGGTGGCCATGTGGACGGCGCTGGTGAAGCCGCTAACTCCGCCGCCGGCTATCAGGTTACGGCGCTCATTGTGCAGCTGCAGGATCAGCTGGACATAGGGATTCACTTGCACGAACTCGCCCCGACAGCCGCTGGCAAAGCGCTGCAGAGATAGGAATTAATTAAAAATATTCAAAAATTAAAATTAAAAAAATTACTCCGCTGTTCTGGCAGGCCACATGACGCCCGCCAGAGCACAGCTCTGGATCGCAATAGTTTTGGCCCGAGGCAGTCAAGACCATTAGGGTCAGAAGCAAGAACCCAGGCAGGGCTTGATAGCGTCTCATCGTGGACTCAAATGCGCGAAACCCCAGACTTTTGCGGGTATTTATAGGGGACAGACACAGATTCCAATGAATGAAAAGGGAATTTTCATGAAATTATGCTATATATAGGCACGCAGCCTGATTTTTTGTTTTGGAAAAAGTTCAACAAGTTATTGCCCATTGAAAAACAGACACTGAGCGTTTCCATTGTACTTGAAAAGCGTAAATAAAACGATGTGTAAACAGGGCACAATAGTGAGCCATTTCGATATTAAAAACAACTTTCTGAACATTATTTATAAGAAGAAGAAGCAGGGCTATGATTCTGATGACTCTAATTATGATTTGATATAATTTTAGAGGAATAAAAGGCTGTAAGTTAGTTATAAACATCAATATCTTCTTTGTTGGCCTGCCAAATCGTTGCATCGTCGACTGGCAAGTTTATTTCGCAACCATAACAAGTCAAAAACAATCCATTCATCGGCTTACAAAACATTATTTTCTAGGAATTAACTCAAGGGTAAAATGTCGGCTTGCGGCGACCTTCTCGCTTCTTCTCGGCCCCCGGCCGCAGTGCCCGCGGCACATACTCCTTGTCGTGCTGGTCGAGGGTTCGCCGCCACGGATTCACATTCAGCTCGAAGAACCGTCGCCTCGCCTCCATGGCGCGTGTCTTATTATCGATCTTGTACAGCTTCTCCCACATGTACGTCTCCGGCAGTTCCAAGTGACGCGGCCGGTTCGAGGCCAAGTGTTTCACGGTCTTGCCAATGAACTCGCGTTGCTCCGCATTCTCATAGGCCGAAATGTGGGAGGCTACGTACGGTTGTTCCTCCTGCGTGCTGCGCCGGACACTCGGCACGTTGGCATACAGGTTTATCAGCTGCCTCAGCACGGCGTCGTTGAAGTCCACGCACCTGCCCTCCGGCGATATCTCGGCATACAGCGGCAGGGGTGCGGTGCCGCGGCAGAAGTTGACCCGCGGATTGCCATCCACGTGGTGGCCGTGCAGCAGCAGCGTGTTCAGCTGGTAGTCGTAGAAGCTCCACTCCCGACCATTGGTGACCACAGTCTGTGTGTTCAGGGGGTAGGTGAGCTCGTTGTACGTGTTGAAGCCATGGTAGTTGGCCTGGGCCAGGAGCCAGGCGTACGAGGACTTGATAGCCAGGGCATCGAGGGCGTCCAGCAAATCGCGCTCGCCGTATGACTTCGGTCGCAGCTGCAGGTGCGCCCGCGACTGGAAGGAGAGCAGGCCAAAGTTCTGGCCATTCACACTGGGCCAGTAGCCGGGCACGTTGGTGGCATGCTGGTGCTTGGTGCTGTAGCCCAGGGTGCGAGCGTCGTGCTTGAAGCGCGGAATCTGTTTGCTCAGCTCGAGGCTTTCGCTCTCCGCCGGCGTCTTCCACGGCGCCAGCTGGTGGCGATGGCGCAGGGACAAGTACGGAGCGCCCGTGTATTGCACAAGCCGGTCGACTGGGTCGTTCGCCGCATCCTCCTGCCACTTTTGGCCCTTCTTCGACTTGACCACGTTCTTGGGCGGATCCACTCCGCCCACCGCCCAGAAGGCTTCGTGGCGCGGATTGTAGTCCACCTCGAGCTCATTCAGGTGGGCATACTCGGCACTGAGCACCTGCAGCAAAGCTCTGTTCAGCTGCTCGACGATGATCTGGGTGAGCTGCCGCTCGCGGGTCACCGCATCGAGGGGAGCGGCGTTGGGCAGCTTGTCCAGGTGCCTGGTAATCGGAGATTGAATCATTATATATAGGGTCTTATGTGTGCTAGGGTCACTCACTTGCTGTAGTCGTGGGCAAACTCAAGGGCCTCGATGACATCCTCCCGGGCAGCTTTGAAAAGGGCGTCGTCAGCGCCCGCCTTCTCCGGCGCCTTATCCTCCGTCTTCTCACCCTCTTGCCGTGCAGGAGGCACCTTCTCGAGCACCGTCCGCGTGTAGTGCTGCGTGATCGGCAGGGCATTGTACGGGATTTTGGTGTCGTTGAAGTCGACCACCTTGTAGCCATAGTAGCGCGGCATGTTTATTTTGATGAGCTTCTCCTCGACGGTCGGCACCTGGCGGATCTCCTCGTGCCAGTCGGCGGCACACCGCTGCTTGCGAGCCTTGTAGGTCAGATCGCGGATCTCCGGATATACCGGCTGCGCGGTGTACTCCTCGTCGGCACCATTATCCCGCTGGGTCTGTGCCAGTGGTTGTCCGGACAGGCCGCGCAGGCACGCCAATCGCAACTGGTTCACTGGACGCAGCTTCAACATGTCGCCAGCACAAGGTGTAGGTTTTAATTTACAAAAAAATTATGGAACGTTTAATTATGACACCAGCAGGAAATGATGTGACCGCAGCAGACATGCTGGAATATACCAAGGTGATTTCACAGAAAATACCGAAAAATATTAAATAAATTGGAGAACAGCTGATGGTTTATCGATAAAAGTCTCGAGCAACCACTGTTGCCAGACTCGTCAGATTCGTTTCGCTTTGTAGAAAACGTTTGGCAACACTGCTTTGAACTTATTTTGAACATCATTCTATTTAACTTTTTGAGATTTTTTAGGGGAAAAGCCGAATTCGCGTACGGCAACACAGCCGCATCCAGCCGAGCATCACAGAATTGAAATCAACGTTTGTTTTAGTCCAATTTTGAAGTTTGTGTGCGTCCGTTTAGCCTAATTGAATCAAACATGGAGCCGATGAACCTGGGCAGCCCGGTGAACAGCCCCAGCTCGAACCAGAGCCAGTACTTGCCGCCATTCCTCATGGGCGATCCTCAGGCCCTCACGCCGCACAAGAACACGCTCTCCCCGAAGCCCGGGCGGTACAATGTCGGCTTTGGTAAGCCCACCGCCTCTGTCAGAGACTGTAACCAGTATAACCAGTAATCTCCCGTCCAAAACAGCCACATCTCCTGGTGGTAGCAGCTCCCACGAGTTCAACCGATCCGCGCTGAACAGCCGGACCCTCTTTGGGGCAGCGGGCGCCAGCAGCCTCAGCCACAATTCCTCCGGCGCCGCCGTCAATGCCAACACCTCACTGTCGACTGGCCCCAGCCACGCCCACAGCCACCAGACAGGGCCGCCTACACAGGGCCTGTTCGACTCTCTGCGGGAGCCCGTCTCCACGCCGCAGAGGAACCATTTGAGCCTGCTGCAGATGCAGTCGCCCAACCAGAGCCTGGGGCCGAACCAGAGCTACCAGAGCAGCTACCACACGAACGACTCGTTCGCACCCGGGGCACCCAATGCGATCAACTCCTCAATGCGGGCCCTGTGCTCGCCGCTGGGAGCAACTGCCTCGCCATTGGTCGGCGGTCCGGGTTTGTCTTCATTGGCAGCCACCAACGACGGCAACGCGCGCATGGCCGACTTTTGGGTTACCATATTTGGCTTCACTCCCGGGGCCGCATCCATGGTGCTGCAGCACTTCACACTCTGCGGCATCATCGTGGAGGTGGTGCATCCGCCGAAGAACGGCAACTGGATACATGTGCGCTTCTCGTCGCGCATCGAGAGCGACAAGGCGCTGAACTACAACCACAAGGTGATAGCCGGCAACGTGATGGTGGGCGTGACGCGGTGCACCGATCGCTCGGTCTTCGAGAAGGAGAACAGCAATGCGATGGCTAACCAGGACACCGCCAGTCCAGCGCCCACCTCGCCAGCCATCCGCCCATTCGCTCAGCAATCGTATAAGCTGGCCCAGAAGAACAACGCCGTTTCGCCCAGCAAGGATGTTCCGCAGAGAAGCTCCGGGCTGGTGGACAAGGCCTTGGACCTCATCTTCGGCTGGTGAGAAGGCACAAGTGTTCCGGCTACTTATTTAATAATTCTCAGCGTACATCCTATCCAGCATACATACATACATTAAAAAGAGATACAATAGCAATAGCATTAGCAAAAGGAGTCAAACAGGGGTTCGGTTCGGGGTTCCTGTCCGCCCTGCCCCGTCCTGCTGGGCGCAGTTCCGCTCTACTTGGGCTCCAGATGCGCCGTTTCCAGGTTCTTCATCTTGGGATAGCTGATGGAGCGGCTGTCCAGCTTGGACTGGGCCCAGAGGATCAGCTTGAGCAGGAACATCATCTTGGGCGTGGAGTCCTCGCTGTGCTCGCAGCGCAGGATGGCCGAGTTAAGCTCGCTGGCGATCTTCTGGCGATACGACTGCTCCAGCAGGTCGGCAAAGGGGCTCTCCTGTGGCTTCTCGAACGCGAGCAGCGCCAGGGTGCGCTCCAGCTCGAACATGGCCTCCTCGCCGGACTCGGACAGCTTGGAGAGCTGGGCGAAGGCCAGGGCCTTCTCAACATTGCCGGCGCGGATAAGCTCAATGAGCTGCAGCTGCTGCAGGTGAAAGAACAGGTAGCGATTGCTGCCCAGCAGTTCTGGATGCAGCTGTTTCACCAGCTGGGTGGCCTCCTCGACGCGGCCCGCCTGCACCGCCTCGCGGATGAGGATGCGCTCGTCGAGGCTGCTGAGCTCCACGCTTGGCTCCAGGTCGGCCTCGTGCTGGAACTTTTCGGCGGCCTCCTTGAAGCCCTCTAAAAGAGAAACAAACAAAGCGGAATCGAGATTCCCCGAAGACAGATTAAGGAGTGGCCGAGGACGGTGGGGGAAGGACGGTTGCTCACCCGTGACCAAGTAGTTCATGATCAGGCGATTCATGTCCGCCTGCTTGAACGGGAACTGCTCCAGGCGCTGCAGCCACTCCTCCTTGCTGATGGCCTCCGACTTCTCGTTGTAGCTCATTTTCTTGTTCTTGCGTATCTTGCCAATCTTGAGGCCGTTTCTCGGGTCCGTCTGCCTGCCGAAAGCTGAGCTCCTGTTGCCTGTCTACGCCGTGCCGAGCTGTGTTTACGTTTCTGTTTACTTGCCCTGCGCTCCAGAAATGACGCTGGGAATTTTCTTTTCTTTCAATTTCACACACGCACACACACACACAGGCACACCGCTAAACAAAAGAAAAGCGCATCTGGTGGAAGTCTGGCAACGCCGCGATGTCGCTGCGATATCTATCGATTGTCGGAAATGATGGTGATTTCATTCCTTAAATTATGCAATTCGATTGAATTGAAAATCAAATATAAAATAGCTTATTATTAACAAATTTCAATTTAAAGCCGAATTATTACTGTAGAGAAACACAGAAAAGGCATTCCTTTAAAAGTTTGCTTAGCACGAGCATTAGGTCTTGCATCAGTGCGATGGTCTCGGCGCTTGCGCGACTCCTATATGCTAATATATTCTTTGACTTGTGAATGCTAATTTGTTTGTACAATGTATTCATTTTTGCACATATATTTCTTAATTTACGATTTCATTACAACCTTCCGTTTTAGTGTTTTGTGAGTGTTGCAAAGCGCAGAATGTCCATGTGCTTGCGAAGCGCGCCAACTAGTAGTTGATTTAAATGCTTCAACCCCAGAAACTCAAATTGAAGGAGAGGAGGGTCATCGATAGAAAGTGCCTTGATTGAGGCAGAAAGCCCTTCTGCTATTAGCAATGCAAAATTTGACAATTTGTTGTCCCATCGATGCAATTTCCATCGATATATCCTCGTTTCCTGTCTCTCCTCCCTACGTGGTTTGACATCCTATTTTTCGTAATTTTGCAACACGCACAAGGGGGAAAACCGAAGCTTTTCATTGAAATACGAGTTTATAGCAAAAAAAAAACAAAATTGTAAGTAACAAATATGCCTCATTCGATCCCACTGACTTCCTTAACCAGCCAGCAGTTCACCGACTCCAGCATAGTTTGTAATAATTTTTATCGAAATGCTTTTAACTTTTAGTTAATTTATATACCCATTCAAATGTATATATAATTGTACACATCCGAAATGGACAAAAAGGATTCATACTCACTACGCGGCGCCAACAAGTCGAACGGCATAGACATCGAGGAGTCGCGCATGCGCCGCCATGAGGACACCATCGCACTGCGCAAGCCCAGAAATGACGAGATAATGCTCATGCGTCGCAATAGCGGTGACAGCAACGAGCACGTGGCCTTGCCGCAAGTGTTCATTGGCGATGTCTTGGATGCCATTAACAGCACGGATGAGGAACGCCTGATTCAGGGCCTGCGTAGCGCCAGTATCATGCTGTACCGGGAGCACAATCCGCCCAGCGACCTGATCGCGCCCATTTGCATCCGCCTCCTGGTGAGTGCCTCAACCAAGAGCTCGCTGCAGGTTGAGGCCGCCTGGACCTTGATCAGTGTCGCCAACGGCTTCTCCGATCAGACGCACTGCATTATCAAGCACAACGCTGTACCCCATTTCGTGGCCCTGCTCCAGGCCAAGAACATCATTTTGGCCAATGAGGCTGTTCAGGCTTTGGCCAAAATCGCGGCCAACGGAGCCACGGCTCGCGACTGTGTGCTCCAGTGCAACGTGATCGACGGCATCCTGCCGCTGTTTAACACCGTGCTGCCGCTCCCGATGCTGCGAAACATCGTTTGGTTGATATCAAATCTCTGCCGGAACAAGAATCCCTCGCCGCCGTTCGAACAGGTGCGGCACCTGCTGCCCGTGCTCTCAAAGCTTCTCCATAACCAGGACATTCAGGTGCTGGCCGATGCTGGCTGGGCCCTGTCGTACTTGACCAACTGCGACGACAGAGAAGTGATCCAGGCCGTGATAGACGCGAAGATCGTGCCGGGCCTTGTGAAGCTCCTGCAAATGGATGAGCCGATCGTCAATGAGCCCGCTCTGCGCAGTGTGGGCAATATTGTCACTGGAACGGATCAGGCGGCCGATGCGTTCATTGACTCCGGAGGACTGTCCTGTCTGGGAGACTTGCTGATGCACCACAAGAGCTACATAGTTGAGGAGGCTGCCTGGACGGTCAGCAACATAACTACCACAGGCAATCGCAGGCACATCCAGGCCATAATAGTGGCGGGCCTGTTTGAGCCACTGCGCCATGTGCTGGAGACGGGCGACTTCAAGGCCCAGAGGGAGGCCGCCTGGGCGGTGACCAACACCCTAACCTTGGGCTCGCCCACACAGATATTTGATATGATTGGAAGGTACAAAATCCTTAAGCCATATATCAATCTACTGGAAGCCTGGGATTCGCCCACCATAAAAGTGGTGTTGGCGGGACTGTGCCAGCTCTTCTCTCTCGCCGAAAAGTTGGGTGGTATCGCCAGCCTGTGCCAGAAGTTTGAGCAGATGGGCGGCCTACAAAAGCTAGAGATTCTGCAGCAGCACATGCAGGGAGTGGTGCAGGAAAAGGCTAGCGCCATTTTGGACACTTACTTCAGTGCCACCGACCAGGATAAAGACGAATCGCAGCTGGCACCGCAGAAGGGCGAAGGAGACCTTGAGTTCAAATTCACTGAGCCCAAGGACAATGGTGGCTACAACTTCTAAGACGTGGACCAGGAGCGTTATGAGCTTGCATTACAATTGATTTTTGTTTATAAAAATTTCTCAAGTTATGAAACTTTTTATATGATTTCAATAAAGCCAAATTAATCGAAGTCGTTGAAGAAGTTATTTTTATTGTAATTGTATTTTATAATATTTAAATATTTAATATTTATTTTTAGAGGATTGCCCTAAAGCTTTTAGTACACCAAAGTGACAACCCTGGCACTGCAGCAGCTCTGGTCACTCTGGGCAACAGGGAGACCCACTCAAGCTTCAAGGAGCTGAAGCATTTTGGGACGTTTCCTTGATCGAACGAGTAACCCTGGACTCCCTGGACAATGAACATAACATTTTAGAGAGAATATAGAATAAAGAGAAGAACGCTTTGTACATGTTCGTCACTTGAATATTTATTGTACTTCATTTAAATCATTTTGTATTTGAATTTTATACATACTTTTATGGTTTTTTAAATTTTATCAGCATAATTCAATTATATATTTCTTGTATAGTATAATAATAATTTTATAACACGTTTTTCTGCACTGTGCAAATAATTTGTCCATCAACTTGTATGCAATTTGCGAACGCTCCTTAGTTATCTGCGTGATGGAGTGTTGATATTCAATTTTCTTTGAATTTTTAGTACAGTCTACATTAAATTGTTTTACATTTGATTTTTGTTTACTGACTAACATTCTTCTTGTTGTATATTCATTTTCCTCTTTCGGGTTTCCTCAAAATAATCCATGTTTTTAACACTTTTTATAGTATAAGCTGTATACACTTATATTTTTAATGGCATAATAAATAGACAAACAATGATTTATTCTGCAGTAATTTGTTTAAATACTAAATTTGCTATAACAATCAGTAAATATACATAATTATATATAATCTTGTATATATATATAAGTATATATATATATATATATATATATATATTCTTTTACCACACCCCGCCATCATTAGTTAATGACTTGGATACATGCATACATAATAACAAACGCCTCACTCTTCACAACTGTTTTTTTGTTCTTTTCTTTTTGGTTTTTGTGCTTTTTTTGTATCGTTTTTTGTATTCATGACCCAGAATTTACATGGCGTTTACTAAAAGCTCTGGAATCTTAGGTATAAGCATATTGTTTTGCGCATTCCTGTTCTCTAATCAGTGATATGAGCACTAATTATTCAGAAATTAAAGTAAATATTTGTAGGGCAATGCTACTCACCGTTCGCTCGTTCGTTCGTTCGTTCGTTCGTTCGTTTGTTCGTGTGACGTAGTGTACATGTTCTTGTGTTTTTTTATATTTTTATTAAACAAACAAGTGTTGTTGTTTTATCAAAATGGCGTTGTGGCGGCAGCAACTCCTTTGAGAGCCGCACTTGTCCTTTAAGGTATTTTCTTCTCTATTTTTATTTTCGTCTGGCACTCAAAGAACAGTATATTGTTGATATAACTGAGGTCGGAAAAATGGGAAATTACAGCCGTAAAGTCCGCAAAATCGTAGGTCATGCCCCATAAATACACACATCCAGGGTTCGTTAATTCAAGGAATACAAGGAAACGTAGCCATCGATTTTTGCATCCGACACCAATTGGAATAAGTTTTAAATTGATGTGAAATCAGTGTGTAAGTATTGGGAAAATCAAAGGGTTTTATTTCGTTGCTTCTTTGAGTGCCAGTGAAAAACACTGAACCGACGTCGTGCAATCTCGACAGCTGCCTTGCTTTTTTATCTATCAGATATCAGATATCAGGATCTTTGACTAGCATAGTTGAAGCCATTAAAAGATATTCTTCTCCTGCGAGCGACTCTGACTACTCGAAAACATTCGGAACTTGTTCTTGCGATTTGTTATGCTTTAAAGTAATTGATATCTTGCCTGTATTTTAAGTTTTGTTTGTAAACGCTTAGTAAACTATTTTTGTTTGGCATATTTGACTTACAACGATTTGTAATACAAAAAAGTAAATGTACATAAAAAACAACAATACAATTTTTCATCTGCATTACTACAACTTCATTTGGTGTTGTTCTAAAAGCTGCTATTATTATTATTATTATTATTATTATTATTATTATTATTATTATTATTATTCTTATTCACTTTCTTTATATATTTCTCATTATAATTATTTATTTTGTTTGACAACAATTTGGAACTATTGCTGCTGATGCTGACGCTGCTGATTTTTTACTCTTTAATTGCTCGGCTCGCATTAAGCAAAGTTAACGGTGGTTTCATGTACACATTTTGTACGCACGCCCCTAGAATGGCACATCGTGTCTATCTCTATGTATGTACTTCTACCCCTTCATCCTTCGTCCTTCGTCCTTCGTCCTTCTTCCGTCTCTCGTCTTCATTCGTATTCGTTCTGTGTTCGTTTTGTTTTTGGTTTTCCCCTCGTCGTAATATCTCTTAGCTATCCAACATTTACTTTACTTTGATTTGCTTAGGTTTCTGAATCGAACTTTGGTACACTTTGTATTTGTTTTACGGTTTTATAGCATTATAGTTTTATAGGTTTTTATAGTATTTTATAGTTATAGTTTTTAGCTTTTTAGTTGTTTAGCTCTTTAGTTGTTTAGTTCTCTTTTGGTTTTTAGTTAATTGAAGTAGTCGAAAATGTATTACAGCATATAGAAAGCACAAAGATAATGTAGATATCGATATCCCATATAAAGATTGTTTACCAGCAAAACGGGCTTCGACAGTAAATAGCTAATTCATACTCGTATGCACAATGAAAATAGAAATATTCTTAGATTCTTAGACCTAATAGTTTTTTGTTTTTTTTTTTTTTGATAAGTTATTCTCCTGCGATTCGATTCGTAGAAAGGTATTATTCGCGAACAACCAGGATTTCATTTGAATTTGATTTGCTTATGTGTCTCTCCGATCGAATGGAACAGTTATTTGATCTCAAAGATCTGCGTTGGGCGCCATCACATCACCGAAAGATCGACAGATCGATAGATCGATAGATCTATGGATCGATAGGCCGATAGATGTGGGCTTTTCTTTTCTTTTCTTTTCTTTTTTTCATCCTTCTTCCGTTAATGTTATACAGCATAGCTCGATTTCTGCGATTGTTTGTCTAGTCACATAGAGTTGAGAGTGGAGAGATGAAAGGCTACTACTATTTAAAACTCACAAGTAATTGCGCAAACCTGCAGCAGGAAACAGGTCCCTAAGCGTGCCTTAAAAAACAAATTAAAATTAAAAACAGCCCCTAGATTTGCATTGTAAAGAACAGAGTTCAGTTGGGATCTCTCCTGTGCTTTAAATTTGAATTTAACTTAAAGGTAGACAGACCCCTAGGATATAGTAGTTTCATTTGACTTGCACATATGTTTGGGGCTCGTGAGTTGCTTCATGTACGCGGCAAATGAAACTGCTTTCCATGGGGTTGTGGTACAAATAATGATAATTATATAATTTAATTATAAGTAGCTCAATTTAGAGATAGCTTGCGCAGCCACTTGTGCATTTGGGGAGAGGACAAAAGCTTTCTGCTTAACTAAGTATGCATGCAAGATCACGTTCACCGAAGTCAACTGTACTTTTTCTTTACTTCTTTACTTTAGTGTGAAATTCAGTTCAATTTGTGCGGTATAACGTTACGTACTTCTACTTTATATATCAAGTTCAATCAACAAAGGGATCTGGGCACTGGGCACTGAGTGTTTAATGCTATCAAAGTATATTTTTCCGACTTCAGCCAATCGCAGGTATTTCTAGCTAAAGGCACGGTTAAAAAATAGGAGCAAAAGTCAAACAATAAGCTGGCGATCCCTTGAGGTTGGGCACACAAAACACGTAGTGAAAGGGATAACCGGGACGCTCCTTCACGAGCAGAAATGTGTGCTTTGTGTGCCGGACCCAATACAATACAAGTAATACACACCCAATACCCGAATACATACAACTTGAACATACGACAGGACTATGTGGGTCTTGATAAAGCAATGCTTAAAACGTCATATACATTGTATACATTAAATATTTCTGTCTCCGAATCTAAGCTCCGTTTTTACAACTGATCTGAAAGCGGCCTCCTGCATCCACGCTCTCCTGCATGGCCACTCTCCTTTGAATTGTATATTAGTTATGCTTGTAGATAAAGTATTTCATTTCTGTAGCCGTTTTATTAATTTACTATTTGAAATTTCAGCAATGAACCACTTTGCCGGGGCTTTGCTTATTTGCTTTGGTTTTGGTTGTGGTTTTGGTTGTGGTTTTGGTTGTGGTTTTGGTTGTGGCTCTGGTTGTGTGGTTTCAAGAACATGAGAAGCTTTAACATTTACATATACACTCAATTATTGAATTACTTACACTTACGTTACGTTACGTTACGTTACGTTACGTGATACGTAGTATATGCCCGCGTGCATGCACGTATAATAATAGATACTCCGCGTCCGCGGAATAGACTTAGCTACCCAGGCCCTGGCCCTACTTCTTGTATGACTTCCTTTTCAGCAACTTGTTGACCACCGTCTTGAACAGATTTGGTTTTATTCATAAGTATCCCAGTGTGGCGTATGTCTTCACGAAGGTGCCGTCGTTGGTGCTCACGTTTCTGTGGAGAGTCATAAAGGGGAATCATAAAGGGGACAAGGGACAAACTTGAAGGCCTATCTATACTGACTCGTCTTCCCAGGGACACACCGCATTGTGATCGGCGGCACCGATGCTGCTTCCGCCGGCCTTATCCTTGTCTTTCTCCTTCTCCTTCTCCTTGTCGTCCTGCGAGCCACCGTGCTTCTTCCCCTCTGAGTTTCGTTTCTTGCGACGCTTGCGCGCCTCTTCGTTGCTGGATGTGGGCGTTGCCGTAGCGGACGCCACTGGTTCTCTGCCGGAATCGCAGGGCTCATCGTCCACCGTGTCCACGTCCAACTCGGCCAGGGGCGCCATGGAAGGAGCCGGGGTGGGTGCTGGCGGTATGTAGCCGAGCTGCAGGTCGGCATCTATGCTGTCGTAGTCGTCGACCACGTCCTTTGTGTCGCTGCCGAACTGCAGTCCCTCCTGGTACTCGTCGGTGGTGGGTGAAAGCTCCTCTAGCGCCAGCGGCTCTAACTCGCCCCTCCGCCCCTCGGCGGCTACGGCTACGGCTACGACGACGACGACGTCTCTTTCTGTTTCGTCAGCCAGCACGGCTGCTGGTTCCTCGGTGGTTGTCTCTGTCTTTGGTTCCTGGCCCGGTTCAGCGGATTCACAAGATACTGGAGCAATTGCCTCTAGCTCCAGGACTTTGATGGTGGGCGGACTAGCTGCTGCTGCAGGTGCTGCAGGTGCTTCTTCTACAGGCTCATACGCTTGCGACTCGATCAACTCGATCTGCACCTCCTTGACCAGACTTGACCCAGTTGCCTGGGCCTCCTGCGGTGGCGTCTCCGCGGCTTCCAGGCAATTCGCCACAGGGCCCACCTGGCTGCTGCTGCTGGTGCTGCTGCCGCCCTCTCCCGGCGGTGGCGTTATCTTGGTTATAGGCGGCGGGGTATGCGTGGGGGTGGGTACTACTACGAGCGGCAGCTCCGACGCCGAAGACTCGCTATTTCGTTCGCCCAGCGACAACTTGCTGAGCTCCTCCTCAAGCTCCACGGGATCCACATCCGAGCCGGATGGCGGATCCTTGGCAATGACACTGCCGCTGCCATAGGCACTGCGAGCCTGCAGTGGAGTGGAATTGCTGCCGCCGGCCACGACGCTTACGCTCTGGTTGGCCACGGTTGGCGAGGAGGATGTCGTCGTCGTTGGCGTGCGCCCCAACTGGAAATCGGGAGTGCGGCTGGACAGAAAACAGTTAGTGCGATTCGAGAGACTACTTAAACCTACTTCAACTTTACCTGGGAGTAAATGATACCGACGCCCGCCGCTGCTCGGTGAAGCCGGGAACCAGACGCTTTATGCTTGCCTCGCCGCTGTCCACGGTGTTCTGGTGTCGTATGCCCAGATTCCTCTGCAGGCGGTCGTTCACATCGCTGTTGTCCGAGGATGTGCTGCAGGGACAAGGTTAGCATATGGA
Organism: Drosophila burlai; assembly: GCA_008042655.1. Lineage (NCBI taxonomy): Eukaryota > Metazoa > Arthropoda > Insecta > Diptera > Drosophilidae > Drosophila > Drosophila burlai. Next base: position 58,023 of record VNJT01006182.1, on the reverse strand, counting down.
GGTTACTCTTCTAAGCTTGACCCCTGACCCCTTTTACCTGCTCAACCGCAGCGGCTGTGTGGCGGAACACGAGATCTTCGACGGACCCGTCGTTGGTACCGCTACCGCCGTGGTGGCCGCGGCTGGCGGGTCTGGCACACTGTCCAGCTCCCAGGGACACACGGATAGCTTCACCTGGGCAGCCGGGACGATGGCTGGCTCAGGTGGCTCGTCCCAGGGACAGACAGCGCTGCTGGCCAGCACCAAGGCGGTCGATGAGGACGTGGACTCCGCTGTCTCCAGAACGGTGGACTTCGTCTTTGGCGTTTCTCTATGGGGGAGAAGTGAGGAGAATATACTGGAATGACAGCCTCCAAAATGATGTAGAAGAGTTCACACTTAGACAGTGGTTAAGAAGGAATGCTGGTGTTTAACATTTAGACTTACATAGAAGCGTATGTACACTGGTAACGGAGGGGGGAAAAGGCGCATCGGAAACGAACGAACAGTCAACAGTCTCTTTTATTTTTGTTTTTGTTTTGTATTTAATTTATTAATTTTTTGTTTTTTGTTTTTTGGTTTTGTCGAAAGTTTTACAGAACACACAATAACAACAGCAACAACATTCGAGCATATAGGAAAGATCGAAACCATATTTTCGGAGACAGTTGAAGAAGCAAGCGAGGCAAAAACACAGGGTCACAGCGGTGACATTTGGGATAATATAGAACCCAGGATCCAAAGGCAATACCAGGGAGAATACTGCCCTTGGCCATGGGGCATGACAGTGAAACAGCTATTGGGAGGAATGCTACAGTCGACAGACCCGACTCTCGAGCTACGTGTTCGCGGCACTTAATTCGTGAGAAGTCTCGAATTACTAGAATTACTGAGATCAGGCAATTGTTATCAAGTATACAAATTTACCATTATTTTACGGTCACTGAAATCAATCATTCAATTAAGCCCCATTTGTGTTTAGAATGCGTAACAGTATATGCTTAAGCTGCATTTAGCGCTTGAAAGGGTAGAAATACATAAGAAACTCTTAAGAACACTTCTGGCTAGAAATACTTAAGAAACTCTTGAGAAAACCCTTCTAGTTAAAAATTAATTTATATTTTGTAAAAATATTCCTCATGCGTTCAATAATTCTTGCTACAGAATATTTAATTTAGCAAACAGAAAACTTGTGTTCTTGTGTTGAGCATTATACTTAGAACGGAATTCTGGAGGACAGACTTCTAGCTATATATCTCTGGACAGACTCCAGAATAAGCAATATTATTTCTCCTTCAAGATTTAAAAGAGACAATCTGCACGAATTAAGTACACTCATGGGCTAGCTCTACAAGAACCGGGGGAGTAACAAAGGCAATCATTTGGCGGTGAAGTTTTACAACAAGTATAAATGTACACAAGAATGTCGCATGTGTCGCCTAATCCCCCACAAATTCAGCAAGAAGGTAACACCAGGACACTGGACTGAGCTTAAGCTGGAATCAATATATAAAGAATTCGAAATGCTAGCAATATTGTTGCTTCCTATATCAAATTGTATGGCGTTATGCATCTTACACTTTATATTGAGTTACACTTATATTGAGTTACTATTTCTCGTGCAGTTAAGAGTTAACATGGACTCGCGGACTTCCTAGTCTTGCTCTGTCATTCTCTTTCGCTGGGATTAAAAATAACAGACGCGTCACAGACAGTTTATGTGATCTTAAGCTTCTTTTTTAGTTTGTGATATAATTCACAAGTCCAAGTTCCTAATAAATCTAGTAAATATGAACTCTTGCTTATGATCGCTTCTGTGGAGTGGTGGGTGGTGTTACCCCTCAAGGGCCAGAACAGGCGACACACACAGAGAGGAAATGTGTAGGGGTATTAATTATTAAGAAACGCAAGTGTTTGGACAGAGTGATGGGTTGAGTTGGATGGGTCTATGGGGGCACAGATCGAACGATATAAAAAACGAGGAGGAGAAAACTAGTTGTACGGTTTGGAGAGATAGTTGGAAATATATTTTGATTGGTAATATTTGTTGATACAAGGTACAAGAGGTATATGCGAGTCGCAAAACCGGAATGAATAAAGAGAGATGTCTTACGGAACTGCCTGCAAACTACTTTCGCGATTCCCGTAGGCCGCATATATCCCAATATCCATGACCGCCATGTGGCGCTGTGGCATATCGCCCCGATAAATCGAATCGCTACTGCAGTGCATGTGTGTGACGTATATATGGCATATGGTATATATCAATTTTAGTATCAATCAATTGTTCAAATGATGGGGTTCAAGTTCAAGTTCAAGTTGAGGTTCAGGTTGATGGTGAGGTTCAGGTTCAGGTTCAGGTTCAGGTTTATGGTGAGGATATAGGTTGTTGTCGTATCGGTTTTCGGTTTTCGGTTGCGGTTTCAAGGTCGTGCGCATGGTGAAAGAAATCATATTTATGCAAACGAAAAGCTTGATTGCGTTTGCCAAATGAAAATGATGTAAGCATTGGCTTTTCTCAGTTTCAATTCAGGCAAAAATCAAATCAAATACTGCGAAAAATCAGACATAATTAGCTCGCTCTTAAATCAAATATGGAAACGAACGCACGCGCGCCTCAACACACTCATCGTCTCATCCACCCGCTCAGCTCATCTGTTCTGTTTCGCTTCGTTCTTCGAAGTAAGTTTCTGGCTCAACTTACCTAAACGGAATTTCGCTGAGATTACTCTGGGAATGAGAGTGCGGTACCTTGGAGCCGGCATCCTTGTTCACACCAATCACGGCCAGCTCGTGGGCCGAACCGGTCAGACTGCGATCGCTGCCCCGTCGTCGCGCCAAATTACCGGGCGGCGGTGCTTGCATTATGGAGGCTCCGCCGCCACCAGACGAACCCTTGGCCGCATCCCCCAGATTGGGCTGGCTGGACAGCGCAGCTGTCATCTTCTTCTTCGCTCCGCTCACGCCGCCAAAGTTGAAGAAACGCTTCTTGTACGACGGCTGAATGCCGGTGTCCAGCAGCCGTTTGTAGTGCTCCGACCGGATGAATCGCGGATAGCAGTCCTTCTTCAGCAGCAGCATGTAAATGTGCTCGGACGCCGAGTCGAAGGTGAAGCGCGAGGGGTTCTTCAGGCCGCGCAGGACGCTCTCCATTGTCTTGCCGTCGATATTTATCTCACAGGGCGCTCCGGGCTTTAGAAACTCTCTGCAAAGAGCAAGGATATTAATAGAAAAAACATTCCTCGGCTCAGCCGTCGGGCAGCCGTCTCACTTACTCATAGATTTCGTTGACTTTTCGCGCCACCTGGGAGTGAGCGGAGCGGCGTAGACGATTGACGGCTATCCAGAAGCGTATGTTCTCGTGCGAGTACTCCTTCTCCAGGAAGCCAGTGAACTCCTGCAGACCCGTGGGGTCCGAGACGAGCTCCTCGATCGAGATGGCCCACCGCTTGACCCGCTTCTCAGTGGGTATCTCCACGAAGGTGTTGTTCAGCTGCCAGAAGGCCACGTCCTCGGTGACCCAGGGATTGGAGGGCAGGGCCGGCTGCAGGAAGAAATCGTATTCGGTGAAGGTTTCCGAGTAGCAGACGAGCGACTCGCAGGCCTGCGACATCTTCATCCGAGTCCGGTTAAGCGATTTGCCCAGATAGTCAACGTCGCGCTGCATATCCTCGACAGTCTTTTTTTTGTTCGGCTTGAGGCCCTGTCGGTCGCGCGACGGCACTGGACAGGGCTCCAGCGGTGTGAACTGGCCAGGCGGCGGACGGTGGACACGCCAGTAGGCTCGCTCCTGCGAGTCCCCCACAATCTTGTCACCCTTCTTGCGCTCCTTGGCCAGTCGCACCTGCTCCTCGGCCTGCATCGAGATGAAGTCCCACTTGCCCTTGAGGTTCTTGTGCAGCGAGGCCAGTGCCTCCGCCTCGTAATCCTCGAGGGCGTGCCGCTGCTTGTTGCGCAGCGATCGCTTGGCCAGATAGATGGCATACTCCACATTATCCGGCGCCTTGTGCTGCCACGGCCAGTAGTAGGGTGTCTGGAAACGGTACAGCGACGAGTCGTCCTTCACGGTCAGCGTCTTTGAGTCGTTAACTGGGAAGAAGTAGCCGTGCAGGCACAGCTGGTTGGCTATGTTAAGGGCCTCCGACTCCTCGATCTGCAGGCGATCCATCAGCCATTCGATCAGATCGTATCCTACAGCAAGGCAAAGGGCAAAATGTATTAATTGTTTGGGTACCTAATGTTGTGTGATGAGCAGGAAGCGTACCCATAAACGCGTATGGTATGGAGGTCAGGAACATTTTCTGCTGCCGCACGGGAACGCCATGCTCCTGATCCTGCATCTCACGCACCAGCATCTCCATCTGGGAAACAGTGGATGTGGGTTACAAGGATGTGTACAAGTTGGTTTTTTATGTAAAGTTATAATTAAGCTCATAAATATTTAAATATACAATTCTCTCCGCTGCCTCTCACTCACCTTATCAAAGGCCATGGGACGCGACAGCTTCTCAATGGTCTGCTGCTGATTGCCACTGCCTCCTCCGCCGGCACCGATGAGCCCGGCGCCCGTTCCAGTTCCAGTTCCAGTTCCGGATATGGAGCCGTGATGCTGATGTAGTGACGCAGTGCCCGGTGCCGTGGCCGTGACCGTCCCTCCTGCCACTGTGTGAGGCTGCTGGGGATGCTGAAGGTGCGTATGCTGGGGATGCTGGTGGTGCTGCAAGTGATGGTGGCCTACGGAACTGCCACTAAAGGCTGTGGCCGCCTGTGTTGTGGCCGATATGGCCGTGGCCGTGGACGCCAGGGCGGGACTGCTGCCACTGTTGGCATTCCCACTGCTGCTGCTCGTGGCGGCCGTCGTTCCTGCTGCCGCTGCCGCTGCCGCTGCGGATGCATTGTTGTTGCCGGCGGCCGATGGTGACAACTGTTGCATTGCCTGGAGCACGATATGCGGCTGAAGATTGAGACTGGTTGGCTTGGCATACTGCGACGACGACAGCGGCGGCGGCGGCGGCGGCTGCTGCGACGTCGGATTGGGAGCAGCTGCCACAGTTGGGCCGGAGGCAACCGGAGCGGAAACAACCACGGGAACGAGAGCCGACGAGGGATTCCTCAGCACTAGCTGCCTATCCCTATCCGGCGGCACTCCGCCGGGCGGTTCCATGGCCGCCGTGCCCGCAAGAGTTGCGGCTTCGCTGCCTCTCTGGGCCCTATCGGCCTGCTCCTCCTTCTGGCTATATTCCGTGTATATTAGGGGGTGGGGGAATGGGGTTCTAGAAGAGCTTCAGAGTCGCTGCCTTCGGAAGTGTGATATCATTTACGTGGTTTCGCTGTCTGGTTGTCAGTATTTCTCTGTTTCATGATTTTTAACGCGCGTCTCAGCCGCTAAAAGGGTTAATGTATACTCTAATTTCGTGTCGATCGCCAGCAGTTATCCGAATTCCATCATGTCCTTATGTATGGAAATATTTGCTGTGAAGGATAAAGGCAACAATCGATTAAAAGCTAAAGAAAGGGTGTAGTTTTTGGAAAATTTTAAAAATTCTTTAAGTTCTTGAATGAGCAGAACTTTGTTTGTGTTGTAAATGTTTTAAAAGACTTGGGGAACTGGGAACTATATCAAATAATACCAAGTACATATTTGTTTTGTTAACTCACAATGTTTCATGATTGACTCCCGTTTTGGTTCTATCTCCTGGGGTTAAACCTCTCTCAGGAGGAGGTAGAACTCGAGTTTAAGCTGAGAAGGACTCCTTTGCTTTCCTTGGCCATATAAAACCCTTCTCCATGACCACCGACTGAGGCTATAGCCGCTGGCTCTTTAAAGTTAATGGGTCCGGGTTAAAAACTACAAATGAAAATGAAACAAATCATTATTAATTAAGTTGTAATTAATGAATATTCATTAGTAATGTAAAACTAGCAATATTTATTTATTTAGCTACCATATTCTGGGCCTTACCAAGACCTTTCATGCTTCCCATTTTAGAGACCATAATTCCTTGTGTAAATAAAATAAAATACCTTTGTTAGCCCGGCCAAGGCTTTACGCAATCCTGCCAAATTTATTTCCTCTCCATGCCATATGAAGCCTTCACATGCAAGGGAATCCCTTTCCGCCTTTTGTCTCTTCTAAAGCCGTTCCAGGGACTCCCCCAAAACCATTTTAGATAGAAAATAGTTTATGTCAAAGTTTGTATATGCGTGTTTTTTGTTTTGTTTTTTTTTTTTTGTGCGTGCCCACCGCGAGCTTGTGTAACCATTTTGACATTAACACACTTTCCCGCATCGACCTCCGCTCCTAGGTTCCTCCTAGGCACCCCAACACCCCAGCTCCCACTCCAGCTCCATTCCCGTAAAGACGCTTGCGTGCGACTTCGATGTGCCAGGCTTACTGGCCCGCGTCCTTTAATGATAGCATTTGGAAACGAAAAACAACAAACGGGACTTCCACCTGCATTCGCAGAAACGGAGGAGGCAATGACACCAATGCGACTTAATAAGTTGCTGGGGAGCACAGGGCGCTCATTAAAATGAAAGCTAGCCAGCAGCAGTGCTACGTTCCGAGGTAAAAGCTATTTTTACAATCAACATGAAGGATGATTGATGGAACTATTTTCCCGTAATCCGATATAAACTTAAAAAAGCGTTCCCAATGCTGCCAGAGTTGCTGCGAAAATGCAGCCAGCCCCACCTCCACCTCCACCTCCGCCCACTCTTGCTCCCACTCCCACTCCCACACCCACTCCCACTCAATAGACATGTACAATACAGTCATATATCACACCCACACCCGCGTGGGTGCTCGCTGATAGGAGCCCTCGGAAAGGGTGAATGGAAGGAAGGTAGCCAGCTATTTAACTACGACGACATATTCACGTGGCATTGATTCCAACTGGGGATGAGCCCTGTGAACTGCATAAGGCAATGGCAGCACAGCACAGAAACAAGAGCAGAGCAAAGGGTTTTCAGCGAAATTCGAATGTTGATTGAGTCTTTTTATGAAATCTGGAAGCATTAAGTCAGCGGATTAAGTCAGCTAAAAGCTCATCAAACCAATGTACATGGTAGCTAAAATCAGACAAGTCCACAGGATTAAAGAACAAAAGAACGACCTGCTCTTAAAATATGAACTAATTTGGAAAGTAATTCCATTTCGCCAGAGCACACATCAGAGTGATCAACAAACAGCATAAAAAGTTGTTGCAAGGAGTGCACTTACAATTCCCAAGTACGAATTCAGCGACTCAAACTGCTATAAAACACAATAGGTATAAAAAATACTAAAAGAAGTTAAATTTATATAATTTAAAAATAAAGTGTTCTATTAACCTGATGATTCTCTTTGGACAAGACCAGACATGACCTTAAATCAATAAATCTACGTACAACATATATAACGTAATGACACCTAATGACAATTAAGTAGACAAACCTCTAAACTGCAAATAATAAATCTACCATATATTAATACAAAGATTATATTTGGAAATAATTAACTTATGCAAGACATCACATTAACTTCCCAAATCGAATTAGTCAAGTAAGATGCCCAAGATCAAGTGAGAAATATAATCAATAATGCACTCCTCTCTCCGCATCAATTCATTCATTTGTCAATCATGGAAAGCATTAGTTGGCATCGTTGGGTAAAGACTTTTTGCTTCTAGCAAATTAACAAAGGGTTTAATTAAATTATGTAAGATGTGCGCTCTGTTTACTTAAAGAATGCTTCAACTGGCACACAACCCCTGCACCTGGGAGTGTGCCTAAGGAATTATATTTATTTTTATTATTTATTATTTTATTATTTATTTATTAAGCTACTGTATACATTTTAGCCGTAGCTGCTGTGGGTTTATATTGTAATATTAGCCATTGGCAGGGCAGATTTATTTAATTAAAGAGCGTGTCGCAAAACTAGGGAGGCATAAACAAGTCTAATTTTTGGGCGTCGTTTATGTTTTATAATTAGCTAAGTAGCACTGAATTTGTTTACGCTCAGACCGTTATATTATACAGTTATACATATATATATATATTTTCTTCGTCCATTTAACTCCCCTCCCCAGGCACATTCCTCGGTCCTGTGCCCTGCCTGGGGTACCATCCATCCCTATTCGCCCTTTTAAATGTGACTTTTGTCGTGCATTTGTCGCAGGCGCTGCCCTTGTCGTTGTCGTCGTTACTGGGCCGGAAGTTGGTTTCAAACTGTTGGCAAATGAGTTTCCGTTTGCGAGGGAGGTTTCCTGCTCCCCTCGTTGTTGTTGTCGTTGTTGCTGCTGCTGGCTCTTTGCTGCCTCTAGCTTTTCTGTTCACACACTTGCCCAGTTAGCAGAAGTTTATTAATTTGCTCCGCATCGGTTATGTCCTCCTCGCATTATTTCGCACACATTCTTTCCCTGCGCGTCCGTCCAACGTGTTTGCATCACAGTATATTTTTATATATAAAATATAATAATATAATAATATAGGAGGTGTGCGCATTTTTGCTCAAGTTTTCCACTGCCACTGCCACCAATAATGGTTTTATTTTTCACTTTCACCCCCCATCCATTCTGCCCTTATTAACCTCGTTACTGCCGCGTGCCCCGACTGTAATGCATCCGGCTGCAGGTACAAAAAATATGCTGCATACCTCGGGGCGAGTGCTTGACCAGCTGGAAGAGGGGCTGGGACGAATGTGTTGGAAATAGGAAATAGGAACCATGCACATCCAAGGCAATGCAAATCGACTCTGAACAGCATTTAGCCAGTGAAGATGCCCATGGCCATGGAGTGGCTGCAGTCGCAGGGATTATCTTTGCATTGATATTGATTACCATCTCGTGCAGTGCTGTGCTGTGCTGTGCGCACGGCGCAGTTGATGCGATTACGCTGGGTTTTGCTCTCGAGTTGCCTTAAGCAGAGAGGCTTTCTTAAAGGATTACTTTAAGATGCCCCATTGTTTACGTTCGTTGAGGGTTTAATCTTCCCACACATTACTTTGGTCAAGGCCACCGAAACAACTGACGCAACCCACCTTGTTCTTCTAGGTTATGCCGCCTGCCTGCCTGCCTGCTTGCCTGCCGCACAGACACGTCTGGGGAGGCACATCCCCCGGAAAGGAGGAACATAGGATATAGCAATGACGTTGGTCACCTACGAAAGTCATTTTGTTGAAAGCCATCGCTGCATCACCACCAGCAAGTGGGTCTGATTAAGCTACTTTTCTACTGGATCCAAGGTATTTCGAAAGTCAAGGATGGCATTATCCTTTTGAGAAAGATTAGGGGTCTTATTTAACCAAAATTCTGTTGTTTACACAAATTCAATTCTATTTGTTTATATTTTTTCATTAAGAAAAAAACGCATCAGATACTGGAAACTTTGTGCTTGGGACACTTGTGGCACGGAGGTCCCCTATTTTAGTGACCATGGCTGTATACACTGGATATAGTTGCCATATCGCTCAGCGGACCCCGATCACGATCTGGCTGAGTAATTGCGCCGTAAATGCGAAAATAACAATGTGCAGTGTACGCTGGGAGCACCAACACTTCCCCATCTTCCGAAAACCCAAAGCCATATGTACATTCGTATTTGGTATGTACCGACTGAACTGACTGACTAGTCGGGCCAATTGTTGTATGTGTGTGTGTACTTTTTCGTATTTGGGCACTATTTAAGCTTGTTGTCGGCCATCAAACATATTTGGCCTATAGGAAATGGCAACCGACAAGTCCATTTGGCATTTTTCGTAGTTCATTTATCATTTTTAGAAGCTCATATCTCTCGCACAATAAACACTATTTGGCATTCCCTCGATGTATGTACATATATTGTTTATTATTTTAGATGTAGGCCTTTGTTGATCCTGCACACCTCTGTCAAAATTATTGGGAATTTTCCCAATCAATTTGTAATAATATAAAATTACAATGCCAATTCGTTACAGTGGAATTCTTATTTCACTTATTTCTCTTGAGCAAAAACATTTAATACAATCTTAATTTTAAAAAATTACAAGGGAAAACAGTCTTAAGCAGTTCCATAAAATCCAGTGAGTGCTGTATGTGCCTAGATCGACCAGGAAAAAAGTATGCCGGCTGCTCCCTCCTCGCACGTCTATGAATCTGCATAGAAACACTTCACGTGTCTACAAAATAAAGATAAACAATATTCCGTTGTCGATCCGAGTGGGAAGACTGTGCGAGATGCTGAGGGGCTGTGAGAGATCTGAGAGATGTGCGGAAAGAACCCTCCCTGCCCGAAGTGGCGCCCAATGAGTGGTGCAAAATAATCGAGGTGTCAATCGAGTTACAGGATCATGGAAAAAAAACTGTCAGATTTAATTGAAAAACATGCACATACAAAACAGGCATTTTGGTTCAGAATAAAAAAAAAGATAGCTTGAATTTAAATCATATTATTTGGGAGTACAAAATATGATCAATTTTGTCGTATTAATGATCAAAACCTAGTTTTTCAAGGATGCCATTTTCAAATGCATATTCTCTAAAAGAGTATCTAGATACATTTTTCTTAAAAAAAATAATGAAGATAAAGATATACCATGGGTCTTGTGATACGTGGCCTTATGACACGCACTCGATTGATATAGCGCTATATTTATTATCACCTTTGTTTCGACTCGAAACATGACCCCCGATTAAATGGCCTTGTCTGTACTCTTTAGGATCGCGGATCCGATCGCGGATTCTCCTCTCATCAAAATATAACGGGAAAAAGCTACGAGAGCTGTCCGGAAGATGGCGTGGAATTGACCCTTCGAAAGCCACATAAATGAGCCTCCCCAGTTGATCACCGACTGACGCAGATGTGGCGACGACGCACAGGTTTACATGTGCACAGGAATACAGGCCAATAAACTAAATGGTACAGTATCGGTCGCAACAGCAGGAACAGAAAACAGAAAAACAGAAACTGTGCCTAGGCGGGCCGCGCGTGTGTGTGTGTGGGTGAGAGCTGGCACGCACACAGCCAGCGAGGAGAGAGCCGGAGCAACAAAAAGCTTCGATAGGCGCAGCAGATAGCGCACACTACGACGAGGTTTCGCCGCTTTTGCTGCGGGGGAGGGATGTAATTGATGATGACTTCGTGTGCGTGTGTGTAAACGCAACACAACAACAACATCAAGAACGGTATCAACAACCAAAACAACAACAACATCCGTTTGGAGCTGACGAAAGGCAGAAAAGTTTGCGCAAAACAATTTTTTAGCACATGTACATACATATGTACATATGTGCTACTCCGTTCGGTTCGGAGTTAATGTGGGTGGGGATTATGTCCCAGCAAGGACCTGTCGTCGTCCAGTCACAAGTTTCGCTTCGCTATCGCTGTTATTTGTTGTGCTTCGCCTGGTCCTGGCTCTGGTCCCACTGGCACGCAACGCACCGTTACATTTACATGCGAGCGCTGCTCATGCCTGCACTTTTGCCGTTATACCGTTGTACCGCTGCTGAAAGATGGGGGAGCTGGTGTCTGTGTGCGTGTGGCTGCCGTGAAATTCGTACGAAATAATAAACAATATAAACAATTCACTTGCTTGGCCGCTGGCTGGAATAATGTACAGATTTTTCGTATTTTTATACAACTGTGTGTATACATCCACTGGGCAATTAAATATTTACGTCGACGAGCAGCTGGTTCGCAACTTCTCCCGGATTTCCGCTCCGTTCTGCCTTGTTCTGCTCCTCTCTCTCCCTGTTCCACCATATTGTATGTTTGTGTGCACACACTGGCACATTGGCTGGTTGGGTCACACACACAAACACACATGTACACATGCACGCAGCGTCTGGGTCAGGGGAAAATGAATTATTTTTGCTCGCGATTGGCCCAAAACACATTTTGTGCGTTTACCAATAACAGACACGCTTATCGCCGACATCCCAGCATTTTCGTTTTCATTTCCATTTTCGTTTTCATTTCCATTCTCAAGCTCATTCTCATTTTCGTTTTCACTTTCACTGTCAATGTTAACATAACCAACGGGACTCGCTTTCGCACACAAACAAAATACTTTTTGCTACCTTATTGCGCTGCCGTTCCGCTGTTCCATTCCTTTCGCCTCGTTTCTATGGCCTTCTCCTTCGGGGACTCTCGCGAATTTTGACAAAAAAAAAAGAAAAAAAAAAACGGAAAAAAAAAGATGGAAGCAAGCAAAAAAAGAAGACGATTCTACGTAGTCCTTTTCGTTGCACAGCGAGGAAATGTATGGGAAAAACTTTGAAAAATTCGCACTTCGAACGCAATGCAGACGCGAATGCACTTTGCGGGCCAGCTCGCGGATATTTGTTTCATTCAATATCGATTTCTGCGACTTTGAAAATGTACCCTTGGTACCAGGCTACGGATTCTAATGGGTTTTTGTTATTCTTTTCTCCTTTTATGCTTCCATGTTGCCTCTATGCTCCTTGAAAACACCGTCAGCGCGAGCAACCGACGCACGCACGACAAGGAAAAGTGGAAAATGGATTTTCCTGTGCCAGCCGTCGCCGTCCAAGGCGGAGAGCACAGTGATGCCAATTTGGCACTTTTTCCGGACAGTTCAGTCCTGTTTTTAACAAGCTTCATCCAAAAGAAATGTCAAACATCCCCTATCCGGAAGTTTGTCCTTTTTTAATGTTTTTGTCCGGACAAATTGTAGACGAAATTTATATTATTTTATATAATTTCAAGCCCAACACACTGTGAGAGCCTTTTAACGGAACTTTGCAAAACCCATTTTGGCGCAAAATCTTAGAAGTTTCACAGAAACTAGTGCACAAGTTAAGTGAAAGATGTGGTGGCTGTGCATTTTAATGAGGATTTAAAAACTTATGAGGAAAAAAAGATTGTTTGTTGATGAGATAATAAAGCAACTTTATACTTCATAAAAATGAAAAAATATCTGTCCCTTTTTTTTAATTCTCAGCCTTTTTTTTCTTGTTTTTTGGTTCAAGTCTCTCCCGTTTTTGTGAAAAAATATTGGCATCACTGGTCCAAGGCGGAGAGCATTCGACGAACACTTCCGAACGGAGACGAGTGGCGCCGAAGGGCTGGAGAGAGCGCTGCCGAGAGTAAAAGTTTTTGGTATCGTGAACTTGGTGGGAAAGCTGGCTGGAAGTCGGGGCGGTGAGCAGAGCGGAGCGATAGGCCACGAGATTTGGCGATAGCAGCATTTTCGCCCACCTCTATGGGACTCGCTCCTCGCGCCCGACTCACTCGCTGCTTGCGTGGCCGGCGAGCTTTTGGCCAATTTCAGTGCGCTGCTTCCTGCCTGAACTTTCATGAAGTGGGCAAAAACTTCACAACGACCACGAATTTGAAATGCACTCTCGATTACTTATGTACATACATACGCTTTATTATCGGTAATAATCGGTATAATAAAAGAGTTACATTTTGATTCGCTTTAAAAAGACAACAAGAAATGTATTGAATTAGTACAATAATATAATATACACATAATGTTTGTACATATATATTTTTCTTTTCTTTGCTTTAAATTTATGCTGTCTCGAATTTGATGAAAAAAAGATGCTGCTGTCGTGGCTACTTAAAATCCGCACCGAACTCACAACATTACGTGAGCATAAATGTTTATTTTCTGCGGTTAATAAAGTCTAATGTTAATTCCATTCAACGTGTGTATATGTCGCAAAATACACAGATCAGTATCAGTTTCAGTTTCGGTTGCGCTGTTAGTAGTCCGCCAGACCTTGTCGTCCAAATACAAAACAATCGATTCCTTAGGCTCTTCAAAATGACTAAATTCTAGCTACTGATCATCGGAACTAAGGGGTATGTGTGTGTGGCTGGGTCTACCTCAGAAAACGAAGGTATAGTTGTGAAGACTCTACTCACTTGTGTATGTACAGACATGAACTGCTTTCGTCGCGGATGTTTTCTCATTTCCGTTTTCCGTTTAATGATTTCCGTTTGCCTTTCCAACACTGGCAGTGCAACTACCAAGATATTTAAGTCGTTTGCTAACACCGTTTATCCTACCTTATCCCTATCCTCCGAAGTTGTACAAAGTCATAATTCACGATACAACGCCTGCCTGCGAGCTAAGATTTTACGCCGAATTCCTATCTATGTATAATATGTATGTATCTACTAGTGAACTAAATAAAACTCATTAAAATCAGGTCATGTTGCCCTTCGCTATTTGGCTTGATATTGTGTTAGTCAGAGTCGAAGTCCCGGCTTCTTCGTTCCTGTAACTGATTCTCCTGCAATGTCCTGTTAGCGTAATCTTATTTTCCCTATCCGTCCGTCTAGATTCCGATTTTCCGATTTTCCTAGCTCCCGACTCCCGACTCCGGACTCCGAAGTCTTCTAGAGTTATCACAAGAAGTTGGCATTCGTGTGTTCGATGGCGCTTTGTCGGCGTCACATGTAGGAGGGCGAGGACTTGCGGGATCTGGAGCGCGGCTTCGATGGACTCTTAAGGCTGTGGCGCGAGCTGCTCCTGGGCTTGAAGCCCCTGTCGTTCCACGGCTCCGAAACGCGACCGAACCAGTGTATCAAGTCCATAACCTCTAGCTGCCGGTTAAAAGAAGACAGACAGTGTTGGTTATTTATCTCAGAAGTAAAGTTAGTTAACAAAGCATCCTCACTTGAAGAGTCTGGGGCAATTCCTTAAAGATTTCACACTTGGTCAGTTGTGCATGTTGCGAGAGAAAGGAGAGACACTTGGACTTCAGGGCCGTGGCCATATACCGGTCTGCAATGCCCAGCAGACAGACCACCGAGTCCTCGTCAATCAGGGAGTAGAGTGTGTTCTCGCACAGTTCCTGTGAGGATAGCGAAAGAGATGATCCCCGGATCATTAAGAAGCTTATAACTCACTCACCTTTAGATCATCTATAGAGTAACGATCCGCCAGCAGCATTAACTCGCACACCTGCTCGGCACCAACGGTCCGATCGATGGGCGCACCGTACAGGTAGAGGAGCAGCCGCCGAAAGATCACCGGCGAGGTGTCCGTGATGACTACCTTCCTGTTGATGGACTCCTGCATGCCGGACATCAATGCCTTCTTGAACCACTCGCAGCGCGCGGCCACGATCACACGATGGGCCTTAAAGCTGTGCACCTGCAGCGTGGTGGCTTCCGTATCCGGTTTCGTCGGTGCATAGGTGTGCACCTCGAACTCCATGTCCGCCAGCTGCGTGGAGTGCAGCAGGCGCAGGGCGTTCTTCGAGAGATTACTGTTGGCAGCTATGGGTGGCTCGCACAGATGTCGGATGAGGTTAAGCTGGAGAGTAAAGGCTTTGTGATTTTGGTTTACCCTTAGAGATCTAGGCAGCACACTTACCTTGATGCTCTTGTAGTCGTAGTACTGTTTCCGATCCAAATACATGGTGTCCTTGTTGTCCAGACCCTGATTCAGGTTGTTCTCGTGATCGGCCACCTTTAAGTTGGCCGACAACCGGCTGGAGTTGTCCAGCAGGCCCAGCTCGATGAGTGACTGGGTGAACTCCTGCTTCCGCACCAGCAAACAAATCTGGCTGATGGCATCACCCAGAGCGGCCTTGTGATCCAACAGCTTGGCAATAACGCCATTCTGATTGGGATTGGGATTATATGTTTGGGATTATATATTTGAATGTTTAGTTTCCCAAGTCCGCACTTACTATCTGACTGGTGGCCAGCTTGAAGCAGAACTTGAACTCCTTCCAGCCCAGCTTGTCGTCCAGGCGATCCGAGAGGTTCTCCACAATAAAGATGTAGGCGGGTATGTCCATGATCAGCTGCTCCAGGTTCTGGTTGATGGTGCTGCTCTTGCTAAGAAAGTCCATGTCGCAGTAGGTGCTCCTGGAAGAGAGAGAGAGAGAGAGAGAGAGAGGCACACTAGAGGTTGTCCCACTAAGTCAACTCCACTTACTTCTTATCCTTGATTATCTCAAGGGCTGCCACAATCCTGCCGTAAATGTCACGCATTTTCCGCACTTCGTACATGTAGAGCACAAACTTGAGATCGTTTTCCGCAGAGCTGAGCCTTTGCTTGTCCGTCAGATTGTCGTAGAGCGTTAGGCCCACGGGTGCACCGCGACGAGGACGAGGCGAGGGATCGCCGGCATCGGGAAACTGCAACTGCATGACAATGGCTTCATCCTCCTGCTGGTGCTGCAGCGGCAGATCCAAGTGGGAACATTTTAGGTCCTGCCAAGCAGAGGCATCGTGTGAGTCGTTTGATTTCGTTAAGGGGAAGAATAACTTACTTTACACATGATCTCCAATGAGTTTTTGATTTCTTCTATCACAGCGGTCAATACAAATAAGGTTGATTCGATCTGTGGGAATGGGATATAGCAATAGAAGTATAAATATTATATAGAAAACCTATTACTATAATGAAAATTAACTGAAAAAGTATGCATTGTTGGGTAACAAGACACAGTTTGAATTGAAATTCGAAATCCTTAGTAATATCTATATCCTTTCTCCACACTCACTTCAGGTACAAGATAGTTCACCAACTCGGCCTTCTCCTCCACACTGAGACCGACAAAGACTCCCAGAACGTTGCGGAGCAGCTGTTGGGTTTGGGACATGAAAATTGGTATGCGGGTGCGGATGTACTTGACAATCTCGTTCTTCTGGTAACGCGTCATGTGTGTGGCATCAGTAATGAAGATATTGCAGAACTGCAGAACCTTGGCGCAACCTGTAGATATATAGAAGAAATGTATGTACATATATGTAGAGCAGTGAAGATCCAGATCCCCATTGGAGATACCCATACCAATGGCGCATTCACGCAGGGCATCCTGAAACGTTGCATAAAGCAGCGCCGGCTCGTGGGTAATGTTCAGGGGATTGATGCACTGGATAACCCGGTTGAGGATGTCGTGCAGATCCATGGTGACATTGACCACAACTTAAGAGGAAGATATGTATATTAGGATTAGGATTATCTAGTCTGCCTTCAGCAGCAGGACCTCTGCTACTCACACTTCTTGAGCCGCATCAGTCGCAAGTACTTGCGCGTGGGCTCCACCAGCTTGGTGAGCGACGGCTG
The DNA here is from genome assembly GCA_008042655.1 of Drosophila burlai. NCBI lineage: Eukaryota > Metazoa > Arthropoda > Insecta > Diptera > Drosophilidae > Drosophila > Drosophila burlai. The sequence goes on along the minus strand of VNJT01006182.1, from coordinate 41,024 downwards.
CGTTTCCGCAAAGCTAATCAGCTTCTCGCACACATCCTCGTCCAGGTCGGGCAGCAGCGACTCCGTGTACAGCCAGTGGAGGATGGGGCCCAGCAGGAATGTGGGCAGGTTGCACAGCACCCCGACCGGCGTCAGTGGCGACGAGGGCGGCGTGTCCATGGAGCTGGGAAACGGCGATGGACTCCTTGCCCGATACGGTGACAGCGGTGGCCGTCGAATGCTGCACACGGCCAGGCTGCTGCCACCGAGGCCACCGCATGGATTTAGGGGTGTGGAGGCTGGCTGCAGCATCAGATCCTGGCAGAAGTTGAATATGTTCTTGCAGTGCGACTGCGAGGTCTCCAGATGCGAGTCCGAGTGGGAGGTGGGCGGCAAACGATACAGTCCACCGCCGCCGCCGCCGCACTCCAGGCTGAGCAGCCCCGCCTTGCCCACCGCTGCGGAGTCCGCGCCCGAGTCGCCGGCATTGCCATTGCTCAGGCAGTTGAAGCTGCTGCTGAACTGGTGGCCACGCTGCGCTCCCAGGCCCAGGCTTCCAGCCTGAAAGTCGCTTGGCGGCTGCAGGTAAATGGGCGAGAGATTAAGGCGCGGCAGGCACTTCTCCTGCTCGCCCTGCTCCAGGGCCGGGGCCACGGAGATCCGTATGGGATTGGGCGTGTTCGGTCCGCTGTGGCAGCTCCGCACCGGCGGACGCACAGTGGCCGAGGGCGGGGCACTGTTCACGCACATGCTGCAGTCGAAGCCATTGAGCCGCAGGATGGAGGCATGCAGGGCATAGTCCATGCCGCCGGAGCTCTTCACCACCACGTCGCTGAAGTAGGACTCCTGCAGGGCCTCGCCAAAGCTGAGCTGCTTCTCCTGGCCAGCCGCTTGGCTATCCTGCAGGCGCTTGCACTCCACGGCATACCAGTTCTCGCAGCTGAGCACCAGCGTATCAGTCGGCGTTAAGGTGTTGGTCTGGAATGGAATGGAATGGAGGGAATAGATGGATAGGTGGATGATTCAGGGATTCAGGGATTCAGGAGGAACCAAGGAGCCCAGGGAGCAGGGTCAAAACACTCACGCTAAACTCGATGCTGTGGCCGGCAAAGGCTCCGAACACGAGGCGCGGATTCAGCTCGTGGACATCGAAGGTCTCGCAGCTGAAGAGCACACTCGCCGATTCGCAGAGAGGGCCGCCGCAGTCTTTTGATTCAGGAAGTGGACTGACCAGGTCATTGTACCACGTGATGTCGCTGGTGTCGTCCAGCCGAAACTTGATGCCCTCCAGGCCGGACAGCTCCCGCTTGCCCTCGAAGGTGCAGCAAACGATCTGGATGGACATGGGATATACATATACGTATAAGTGGACGTATCAAGAATTTCAGGTCACGGGATGCTCACCTCCCAGGTGCCCAGGTATGTGTGCACCAGCGCCATCGCAGTCGCGCGCTCCCTCTCCCGCTCCTGCTCCTGCTCCTGTTGCCTAATGTCGCTGGGGGCTCCGAGTCCTGGCCATGGTGGTGGTAGTTCGACAGCGAGTGGGTGCAGTGGCAACCTGCCTAGCTTCCTTGATGTGGCCTGGTTGGGTACGCTGAGGTGCAACGCGAGGACCCAATGGCCATGCCAGGAATCGCGTTGGTTCCACTTTTTCCAGCGACTCTTAGCAGGATATCGATGAACGCTGGTGCATGTATGTATTTGTTGTTAAGGACTTTGGTAACTGCGCTGCCGCTGTTGCTGCTCCAGCTCCTGCTCCTGCCTCTGCTTCTGCTTCTGCTCCTGCTTCTACACTTCTGCTTTTCTTGCTCTGCAACACGAGCGAGTCCCAGCGAGTCCTTGCTCTCGGCTCTCGCTGGGCGCTCTCTCTCTCTCGCATCCTGCGAGCCAGCGAGCGAGGAGCTTTTCCGGAGCAGCTGACAAAGCTAAGAAAGCAGACAAAGCTCGGCGGGAGCTTCGCGCTGTGTGGGTGTGGGTACAGTCACGCACCCACGCCAGGACACGGCGGGCACGGGATTTAAAGCTCGCCACGCACGTCATCGTGACGCAAACTGGCTTCACTTTGAATGCACTTTCCTCGGGCTTAAGCCATAGTAAGTCCGCCTTTCCAGATGCAGGCATTAGGTGGTCGGTCTGCCCCCATGGAAACTTTACAAAAGCCCCTCGCCAGCCTTAAGTCAGGCAGCAGCAGGACCGGAAATGCTATTAACGGAACAGAGCTGAGTCGCAATTACGATTCCATGAATCGAAGTGAAGCAAATTGAATGCAATTGCTGTTTTCATTTCAAATTGAATAAGATATATAAATTGAAGTACTTTAAGCAGCTTTTGAAATTGGGATAATGATTAAACTGTACTTGTAAGTTTCTGCTAGCGAGTAAGCATGTTTTGACATGTCTGCAAGAGTGCTTATTAGACTTCATCTGTAATTATGCTAATCAATTTTATTTTAATTTCAATTTAAAAGTTTTGAAGTGAAACAAATTATATTGGCTTCTCCAATTATAGTATTGTAATAAAGCTATAGCTTCCTTATCTATCATATTCCCACCCAGAAGCCATTCTGCTTCATTTTAATTTATTATTTCCTTAAGATAACCTATGAATATTTTTTTACCAGAGTTCCTTTAACTAGTCTTTCATTTGACTTAAGGAAAAGCCTTGCAAAAAGCAACACTTGTAATTAATTGCAAATAAACATTCGACAAATATTTATTTATAGTCACAAATCCCACAAATCCCCTCTTATCATATTTCAATTACCTTGAAGTCAGTTAAACAATTTTAGCCAGAAAACTGATTTGCCACACTTCCCCCCGGGCTCATAATCCCGTCCCAGTTGCCGACAGTCCGATATTCCTTAGCCTCTCAGCTGCACTTGCCTGGCTGGGCTCCTGCCGGAATGCACCTGCACCTCCTGCTTATCGCTCCGGTCCAGGACGAGGCTCCCAATAACAAGTCAGTGCCAAGGATGAATGCGGATTAGATGAAATTCAATCAACATAACGAGACAATAGGCTACCCCTATTGGCTCAGGTGCCGAAAATTTTAGTCAACGTCTAACACTCAACGGGTATGGACGTCTTCCTGCAGGGGCTTGATCCATAGGAAGTCTGACCTTAAGTGCAGTGATTAAATTAATAAATGAACAAGAAGTAAATAAATAAATGAAGTAAATAAATACTAACATGGCAACCAGCCAGATCAATCTGCGGAAGGATCTCAACAGTGAAGAGTCAAACTATAAGGATCATTCCGGATATCCCACCGAGTTATTAGATCTTTCCGAGCAGAACCCCAAGTATCTCACTCTGTCCAGCACGGATGTGGGTAAGCCCATATCCTCCTACTCTTGCTTTGCTGTGGACAGAGCCATTAAGCTCATCAGCCCCGAAATCCTGTCCATCTCCAGTTTACGGAATGGCAGCCTGTTGATTCTGGTGAAAAACCTTGAGATTGCTGATAAATTCGTTGAGGCCAAGGAGCTCATCGGCATCGGTGCCATCACCTGTGAACTGCAGGAAGCTATGAACTGTGTCAAGGGCATCATCTATGCCCCCTATCTGGTCACCATACCCGACTCCGAAATCCTGGAAGAGCTGCGGGCCCAGCATGTGAAGGCTGTGCACAAGTTCCGCAGGACCATCAATGGCATAAGCAGGCCCACGGGTAAAATCCTGCTGACCTTCGATCGGCATGGTCTGCCGCCGAATATTGATATCGCCTGGAAAAGCGAGAGGGTTGTGCCCTATATACCATATCCTATGCGCTGCCGAAATTGCCAGCTCCTAGGGCACACCACCAAGCGTTGCATGAAGGAAGCGGCCTGCAGTGGCTGCAACCTAACGCCGCATGCGCCACGGGAATGCATCCGGACGCAGTGCGCCAACTGTCAGGAGGAGCATCCGGCCTCGTCGCCAATCTGTTCGCATTACCAGAGGCTCAAGGAAATAATACGGATAAGGTTCAGGAACAATTGCAGCATGCGCCAGGCACGAATCATATTTCACAGTCGCCAATTGGCCATCGTTAAGTCCAGAGTGTCACCCACCAATAACAGGTCAGCTGGGAATAAAATCCAGGACCTCTTCTTCGATGTCCCAGAGAGTCGATCCTCCTCTAGCGTTCCCTATCCCTCAACCTCATTGTCATCCTTTGACCCCTATTTGCACCCTTGCACTGGAAATGATCGAAAACGTAGTTCAAAAGACGACTCCTCTTCAAGCCTCTCAGGTACTCTTATGTAATTTAATTCAATCTTTTAGGCTCTACTTTCCTTTCATTTGATGACAATAAATACAGTTAAGTGGCATATACTCCGTATTAAATGTTCAGATTGTCCAGACATAACTATATAGATATAGTAAAACAAAATCAAAGTGTTTAGTGTATAAGTATTTTTTTTTTAACATAAATAATGACACAAAGCTCTTTCGGAATCTGGCTATATATTAACACTCCAAAGAATAATGCATTCTTAATAAAAAGTGAAAGCTGCAGTAGCAAAATCAAAGACACTATAATGTTCAAGATGCGTAACGCCATACTATTTTTTTGTTCTCGAAATTTTTTGGGGCTGGCTCTAGTTAAAAATGTGTGAGCATTATGCATCTTCCTATTACAAAGTCTTTGTCTAAATGTCTCTAAAATATTAAGCAAACAGCGAAACTACAACTTTTTAACTGTAAACTCTCATTGTTAATTGTAAGGAAAACAGCGTTGTGTTAATTGTTCATTGAAATGGCTAAATAAATTTTAATAAAAGCAAATACCGTTGAAAAATACGAAGGCAATTGGCAATATGGCTGAACATGGGGTGTCCTGACCTCCACTAGAAGTTCTGGAATGCTTTGATGGCACTTTGGCTGGTTGCCTGATCGAACTGGTTGTACTCATACACCCGAATACCATCCCGGGAAATGATGTCCTGCGGCGAAAGCTGCAATAAGTAAAGAAAAAAAAAAGAAAAAAGAATGTTTAAGTCTTCTGGTAGAGGTAAGGATGCCACCACTCACCCCTAGGAGTCGCTTGGCGCTCAGCTTGTAGCCCTTGTAGAGGGCAATCCTCTGCAGAGCCATCACACTGCGGATGCGCTGGCGCGGCTCTATGGCCAGCAGCTGGCGGAGCACGTCCTGTCCCTCATGACTGAGGCTGTGCACAGCCTCCGGCAAGTAATCCCCGCTCTGAGCCTCGCCATCATCGCTGTCCTGCAGGCAGCCGTTGATCTGGGCAATGGACGGGGCATTGGACAGGCGCTCCTCCTCCAGGGACACCCTCTCCTGGCGGCGACTCATCATCAGATGGCGCTTGAGGTTGGGCGACTGCAAGCAGGTAAAAGTGAGAATTTCATTTTAATTAATTTATTAATACATTGAAATATTTTATTTTATTTATTAGATTTCCATTTTAGGTTTCTCTAAATTTAATTTAGAAATATAATAAAGTATAGAAATATGCGTGCATTATCATAAAAATGTTTATATATTACACAAGTTCTTAATTTTGTAAAGCATATTTTTGTGCTGTTCTGGCAAAAGTTGAGTCTCAAACCATTCTGAGATAAATGTATTTATTTGTTAATAAAGTTAAACTAATTTAGCAGTAATCAAATCAAGTAATTTTAATGCTCAAGTCTTGTTTATGCATTTGTATATATTTCTTTATTAATTGTTTGCTTTTGAGCTAATGTTCCTGGAAACCTAAACCAAGGCTAAAGGCTAAAACCAACAAAACGATGAGACATCCATCAATTCTTCTTGTTCCGATTCTGGGGAAATATACAAAAAATAACCAGGAGAATTTGTTATACGCTTAGCATTAGTTTTTATTATTTTTATATATGTTTTCTCTATTTTATCATATTCATAAAACATAAAGTAATTAAGAAACTGAATTTGTCACATACTAAAATTAATGAAAATTAGGATTTTGCTCAAAACTAAAGAATATCCCACTTGAAAAATAATACAAAATAAAATAACATCAAATAATATAAAATAATAAAATAAATCGTAAGATGTATAAATTTGTATAATTATTTATTACTATTTCCTGTTTTCAAATCTAATTTGTTAAAGTCTAAATATACCTTCCAGGCTGATTGCATGAGGTATCCCACATTTGGCCTGCATTCGACGATAGCCTTTGTATAGGGTATTATAATTAGCGTCCAGTCACCAGTCACTAGCATCCAATGCCTACGATGGCGCACTGAATCATATCCAAATAGCCAAACAATTTGGAGCAGGCAGACGCATGAGCACGCAAATACGCAATTCGCAGGCGTCAGCTCATTGGCAGAGCCAACAAAGCCGGGCTTGTGACAAAACCCTCGTCCGAGTTACTTGCCGTGAAGTTCAAAATAATCATAAACAAAATAAATAAACAGCACAAAAAAAATAGCAAAATAAAGAATAAAAAATGCAAAGCCAACTGCCAGAGGCAGAAAATGTGGAGTATCTCTCGCAGCTTAGTCACTTCTAATGGAATTTTCTATGCTGGACTTTATTGACCTTTAAGAACTGCAGCACATATGTTAACCAGCTCAGCTTGTTTTTCTTCTTTCAGAGGGGTTATAAAATGCCATTTTAAATAAATAACTTAATAATTAAAAATACATTCTGACTATTTTAATAGTAATATAAGAACAACGAAAAGATTGTATGGATTTTTGGGGTAGTTTAAGACTTTTTTTGTTCCTTTTTTAATGAAGCATAAGAATGTTAATCAGTTTCTTTTGTAATAATTAATAATATATATTAACAATATATTGTGACAATTTGCATAATAACTTTAAAAATCTAGTCAATTGTACGAGTTTTAGGAAAAGTTAAGGATATTTTGGCTGTGAAAAGCACATTCCTTTTTGGATAAACGAAGCCGGAAACATAGCCGCCTCCATACGTTTCGGGGATTTTCCCTATTTCTAAATGCATTTTCCCGAAAATCGACTTTTTAATCTCTCTGGCAAGAATTCGACCAGTAATTTTCATTGAATCTAACCACTTCTATATGAAACCATTTCCTATGGTTCTCCTACTACGATTTTGAAAATGTTGTTTTGTTTAATTTTTACACCCTCCAACAGGTTAAAAACGTGGTTACAAATTCAACTCTTCACAAAAAATCATATATTCAAACAATTTTTTAAATACAAAAAATCGTACTTGGAGAAAATAATTGAAATTAATTTTTCTCATTTCTGCCAAGTGTAAGGTTAGGTGTCATACCAGAAAGTTGACTCGGACACTTTTTGCAACTACTTTGACCATTTATTAAAACCGCATAGTTCGCTACACACATTAAACATTTATAATTTTTGCAAGTTGAAACATGAACGAAAACAAATAAATAAAAATATTTCATGTCTTTTGTGTACAGCTTCCCCCAGAAAATAGGCTAAAATTCCGTGCGCGTAACTAAAAGACCTCCTTAAAAACCAAGGAACTTAAAAAAGTTACTTAAAATGAATATTTCCAAATAAGTATATTATTATTATTATTTTTATTATAAAGCCATCAAGCTATTATTTTATTAACTTGGGTCATTGAGTATATATGTATTTTTCCCAAAGATTCTGCAAGGCATCTTCCAGCTGGGATGAGCTGAGGCCTCTGGTGGTGTCCATGTCTTAGATCTGCTTGGCTTAGCTGGGCGCAGGCAGAGCCCCGAGCTCAGCTCGGAGCTGCCTCAGCTCAGAGCTTATCTCAGGCCAGTCCGCGAACGCTAATGCATGCAAATTGGATTCAATTAGCGGTCGACTACTTTTTAAAATAGAAATAGACCATTTTTGTTGAGTTGACGATGAGCTGAGCCTGAGCTCTGAGCTCGTTGTGGCCGCTGTGTGGATATATCTCTGTGGCTCTGGTTTATGGAGTGTGCTCGCAGAAGTAGAACCCAGCTCCTGCTGGGCAGGGCAGAGTACTCAGCCAGAGCACAGGGGAAGGGAACTCCAAAAGGCAAATCTAATTTGGCGAACGCAATTGTCATGTAAAAGCCACTTACTGACACTGACTAGCGGCTAATTACAGCGGCCTGGCTGCACTTGAATACTCGGGGGTATTCCAATGGATAGGTACATATGTAGGTACTCATAGAATGGCTGTGGAATTGGACAGGGGGCTATTGCACGCACTTGAACTTAACCATAGATAGTACCTCTTCCCGGTGACAGCCACTTTCACCCGGTAAGAGCCAGGAAAATGTCATCCGGGTGAGTCACCAGGAATGCCAGGAGGGAATTCAAGGTGATCGCAACCCATAATACACAGAGAGAGAGAGAGAGAGAGAAATATACACACAATCTCTCGGATGCAGCAGCCACTAGCAGTGGCCTAATGCCGCCGAGGGATTTCGAAAGGTTTGACCTGCATTTTCGGAGCGGCAAATTAAGCTTAATCAATGCGGCTGCGGCCGCAAACTGACAACGCCAGCGACAACTTGACAAAGTGAAACAGTTTGGGCTTTGTGCTTAGCAGAATTAAATTAAATCACAGTCGGCCAGCGACGAGGTAATGATCCGGTGGCAGGCAATGGGGGGAGCTCCGAGCTCCAAGCTCTGAGCTCTGAGCTCTCAGCTATGTGCTATGTGCTTGTGCCACCTTCCTGGTTCGTTGGTTCGTTGATTCGAAAACAAGTTGCGAAATGAGACGAGCGCTCTAGTGATTCTGCTCCCAGTTCCCACCCCCCTGGCATCTCTGGCATTATATCTGTGCCCGTTCCATTTGTCACTTTTTATCGTTGACAATGTGACGCATGGTAATAGTAATTGCTGGCACGTGAGCCGGCCTCACTGCGCCGGCGGCTTCAGATTGATTCTACGTTTGATTTGGTCAGCTTTGGTTTGTTGCCCAGATATGTATGTACATACATGCTGACCCTGGCCCAGTCATGCTGGGCTTTTGGGCAGGAAAGAGCCACCGTGTTCGGGTCATCAACATTCTCCTCCTGGTTATGCTGATGCTGCTGCTGTTGATGATGGCCAATTATCGCGGCTACCATGTTTAGTGACAGTCACAGCATAGTGATTATTATTTTTATATATTTCCTAGAATTAATGTCTACAGGTAATTGTCTTAATCCAAGAGACGATCTTGCAGAGTCAGCCAAAAAAAAGCGAGACAGGCAGACAGCAAAAGACAGACAGACCGCCTCAGACGGTGAAAAAATCAGATACCAAGATGCAAAGATACTTAGATACACAGATACATTGCTGCGCATTTTAGCCAGGCCTTATTAAGGCCTTGTCAATCTGGAATCAAACAGGAAGCGCTTGGCCCTTATAAGTTCCCTGAATGCCCCCATAGATTGCCCCTAGAACCCAGTCTAAGATCAAAACCAAGTCCAAGAACAAGACAAACCCCAGGGAGTAAGACCCAGACTCAAATCCAAACCCAGACCCAGTGCCAGCTAAGCTAAGCTATTTATATATAAATGCATTTTTAATATATACACATGCATCTATTTAATCGGGTTTTTCTTTTTTCTTAGCCCCATGGCCAAGTCGGTGCAGTCTGTGATCACAGGAAAGCAGAACAGAACCCGATCGAGGCCCCTCTTTCAATTACAGTCATTAAAATGCGTGTCTACTTTAATTACAAATTTTAAAATAGCAAAAAAAAAAAAAAGAGGAGACTAAGGTAAACCAAGGCACATAGATTTAATTCAGTTGCAGAGTTCCGCAGGGAATCGCCGCCAGGTTTCACTGTCATTGTCCACCGGCTCGACTCTGGGACTGGCCAAGGGACTAGCCAAGATTTACAAAGACTGGCCAAGACTAACCAAGACTGGCCAAGACTCGATGTATTATGCGACAATGACCTCTTTTCCGTGCTTAGGACATTCAAGGCCAATAACAAAGAGTTATGTATCCATGAGATACAAAGGCAAAGGCAAAGGCGACTCTTCCGATCGCACGTCTAGTACTCTCTCTCTCTCTCTCTCTCTCTCTTTTTTGCTCTCTGTCTCTCTCTGTAAGTGTGTGTGTGTTTACACTTTTGTGGCAGTGGCTAGGGATGTGCCTGTGTCTTGTGGCAAGCAGAAAACACCATGCAACAGGGTTATTTCTATACTTTAAACTGAAATAAAAGACAAGAAAGGGCAGGAAGCGTTGCAAATGAATAAAGTTAAATTATACAAAATTATTTAATTAAATAAATGAATCCAACTAAGTTAGGGTTTAGGGTAAGCCATAACTCTGTTTTCCTTTACTTCAATCTTAGCTTACTTCAGTCTTAGCTTTTCCTTCGGCAAAAAATATAGCTAAAGTTGTGGCCTGTAGTCCTGTGTAATTACACTGCAGGACGATAATGATAATGCTGCGCGTCCGCTGGATCTATGCCAGAGTCTCCCCTTTGGCTCCTAGCAATGGAGGCTGACGACGACTACGACAATGTGGATGTTGATTGCAACGCATGTGCATTTTATATTACATGATAGCAGGAGCAGGAGCAGCAGGAGGAGGAGCTAGAGGTGCAGGAGGAGTAGCTAGAGAAGGAGCCAGAGGAGGAGCCAGAGGAGGAGCAGCAGGAGTAGTTGGAGGAGTCCCCCTACTCCTTCGCGGAGCACAAATTTATTGCTTTCGCCGCTGCCTACGTGGATGTCCTCTGGCTCTGTAGGCTCTGCAAATATTTATGCAAGTCAAGAGCATAAAAATGTCGCAAGAAAATGAGCAGACCAATGCCGAGACCATTAACCGACCACTTGACCAAGACAAGGCAAGACTTTTGCTATTCCCCGAGGGCTCTTACCAGGGGGAGACTTCTGCTGCCCAATTTTCCAGCATCTCAAAAAACAAAAAAAAATGTTCGAATGTGGCGAATGTTTAAAACTGGTTTTTTAATATATATTTTTTTCAATTCGAATGCTAGTTTGGTAACGTTTTAAGTTCCTTAGAGCATAATTTTAAATCCTTGTAAAATGTTAGCGTAGCTAGAAAATCATTTGAAATCTTTGTAAAATATTATTATATAGTTTACAAGTCTCCACATAAATTCCTTATATATTTAAATGCGTTAAATATATTTCAAATAAAAAACATATAAGACATTTAATCTAAATTATTTTATAGATTTTAAGTACCTCTGCCAGTAATTCGCCTTCACAAAAACTCATCTACATTCCTCCATATTTAATAACATATTATAAAGAGCAAAAAAATTTGCACCTCTATGCCCTTAACCTGTACAAAATATGTAGATTAAATCTAAGCCTTTTCTATATCTTAAATATGGTACCATGCAAGTAGTTCGAATAAAAAAAGCAATTAATATATTAAATATATATAAAAGAAATACTACATTTATTTTATAATTTTCAACGAATTTTCACTACCTTTTCAATAATTTTCCTTTTGATAAACACTTATATTTCCCTCCATAAATTATTCAGAGCAGAAAAGTCGTACCTCTGACCCAATAAATCCAAGCTTTTTTTATATCTTAAATATGGTACCATGAACGTTGTTCAAATACAAAAAACATGTAACGTATTTAATATATATAAAATAAATAAGATATTTAGTTTATAATGTACTCCGAGTTTTGAGTACCTTTTCCAAAAAAACCTCCTTTACAAATACTCTTTAATTTCCCTTCCTAAATTATGCATTACCTGAATTTATGAATTACAAAATGTTTAGTTTGAAATTCTTTCGAATAAAGAACACATAAAATATAAATGTAAATAAAATGTTTAAGGATTTTAAGTGCCTCTTCCAGTAGTTCTCCTTCAAAGAAACTTATTGATTTTCCTCACTTAATTATTCAGAGCATAAAAGTCGCACCTGTATGGGCACAGTGCCTGCGTTTCTTAATTACAAAGTGTGTGCAAATATCTTCTAAAGATGCAATTTAACAAATGCTATGGGATTATTGTGGCGGCCCCTGCCCGGCACTATTAGAATACGTAATTTTTCGCCATGAAAAACACATGCAGTTCACATGGACGTTGTTGTTTCTCAACCGTTTAGCTTACCCATGGAAATCATTGAGCAACTTAATAATAATTGCAATTATGCATGATTTTTTGTGTTGTTCAAAACGCAAAAATCTTTTCAGTTTATGAGATTCACTTTTCGTGACGAGTTTCGTAGAGATGTACGGCGGCGCCGACCTTCAAAAGCATCATCATAAACGATAAAACGATAAACGATCGGGGTTCTGGGTATTTCTTAGATACTATTTGTTGGTTTTTGCAAACGTGTTTGCAATTACACAATCCTCCTCAGGGCGGAGGATCCTGGCAGGCGGTAGTCACAGGTAGTCGTCGTGGGTAACAAGTAACAGGTAACACACAGGTAACGGAGAACCCAAGAATGGTTAAACCCAACCCAGATACAGATGCAGATACAGCTACAGTTACAGCTACAGGTACAGCTTATAGGTACAGAAACAGATACAGCTTATAGCTAGAGATCGTAAATAAGCAGATGTCTCTAAATTGGGTTTCCCTTTCTTATCATTATTATCGTCGTGTCGTCTCGCTGTTACTAGCTGGGACCATTAGCGGCGTGTCGTGCTTAAATTAGAGTGTTTCCAAATCCAAATCCAGAACCAAATCCAAATCCGAATCAGAGCACGTTTAACTAAGAGCAGCTGAGCTCAGCTCTCTCTCTTCCCCCCAACAACTTTTCCGCTAAACGATTGTGTGTGCTGTGACCTTAGAGACGACGACCATATCGTAGTGTCCATTGTTTGGGGTTCTCTCTGCTGCCTGTCTGTGGGTGTGTGGAAATGTATCTTTCGGATGCGATATGGATTTTGTAAGCGACAATTTAAGCACTGGAAAGCCCTGGCATTCTATGGCGAGTGGAACTTTCCATGGGCTGAGCTGGGGGGCATCCTTTTTGGGTTTGGTTTCCGCGGAGACCGAGGAGAGTCTATAAAAAGAATCCACACCAAGGAGACTCAGACTGTGTGGTGCATTTATCATTCTAAGATAATCAACGATCGGTATCTGGAGACCCATGTCTGGCAGGCTTTGATTATGTTAATGATGCTGCCTCCTGCTCCATGGAGAGGCACTTAGCCTTGTCCCGGGACTGGGACTGGGACTAGCTGTAGCTCTAGCACTAGCTCTGGTCTCTAGACCAGGCTCCCTCGTCTTTGATTCAACAGTAGATGGTTGTCTATACTCTCATATATAAAGCAATACAATACCGGTTTTAAGCCCACTCCTGATGCACCTCCAGCTCCTCGAGCTCCTCCTCCTGCTGTTTCACTTACAATTAAGCATTTTTCTTTGGCCCTGGCTGATTGCTGATATTATCGATGGTCGCCGCTGCATTTGAAAATCGTGCTGCGTTTAATGATGCTTATGGCAATCGATCAGCGATCCTGGCCAAAGCCAAAGGGGGTTTATAAATAGCTGGCCATACTTGGACAGGAGACAGGAGACAGGAGCCTCCTCTGACCACTGACCACTGGCTATCTTCGCTGGTCTTCCAGCCTTACAAATTGCATTCGCTTTAAAAATAGACAACACGCCGCCAACAATTTGCTGTCTATTTATGGAGAAAGGGTTCTGCTTCGCTTCTTAGAACTAAAAATATCCACAATCCTGGCTGGAAACCACCGCGGGAATCCTGTCCAGCTCACGTACCTCTCTGCCTCTGCCTCGGCTGCAGTCGCAGTCGCAGTCACCGTCGCAGTCGCTGCCTCTGCCGGCTTTGCTGCTGCTGCTGCTGCTGCTGCTGCGATATTCGTGCCTAGCACTGAGCTCGATCTGCGCGCTCTGCCAACGCCGGCGTCGCTGTATGGCGGTAGGTATATAAACGCCCCGGCTCACTGCCATCCACTCAAAGTGTTTCTTGAAGCCGAGCGGTGAGAACACACACCCACACACCCACAAGCACACAATTATCACTCACACAAACACACACCCAAAACCCGCATCCAACACACACATCCAACACACACGGGCCGGGATTAAGAACCTGCGACGACCACGACGAGCAGATACCTACATATTCTTCAATCTTTACCTTGTTATTTTTTTTTTGCATTTTGTATTTGTATCTTGTGCGTACACCCAACGAAATCCCGGATAGAATCCCACATCGGGTCGAGAGATATCGTGAATCAGTGCCTCTTGTTGAACTCAGTGTCCTCCACGCCAAACGCCGTGTCAAAGTCGTCTGAGGAAAGCCGCTCCAGCTGAAGGTATGTATGGTGCTTGTTGTTGTCCCTGGGAAGGAGAGCCAGTTTCTTTTGGCCGAAACTTGGCTAAATAAAAAACTGAAAATCAAACACCGAATACCGAACACCGAACAGCGAAAACCAAGTGCCCAGACAGTATTTCCCAAGTGTTGTTTCTATGCTCCTCAACGAGTTTTATTTTATTTTTTTCGGTGGCTCGTAAATCATAAAGATCGTATCGTATTCCGTTCCTGCGCCCCACAAAAACAGTTACGTAAGACGAGACTGGAGACTAGAGACTGGGGACAGGAGACTTGAGACAGGAGGCTGGGGATTAGAGACTAGAGACGAAAGATGAGAGAATACAGACTGGAGACTGACCACTGAACAATGCGCACTAGAAACTGGGCACTGGGCACAAGATACTGAGCACTGGAAACTGGAGACTAGAAACTGGGTACTAGAAACTGGGCATTAGAAACTGGGCACTGGAAACTGGGCACAAGATACTGAGCACTGGAAACTGGAGACTAGAAACTGGGCACAAGATACTGAGCACTGGAATCCAGACACTACAAACTGAGAACTAGAAACTGGGTACTGGAATCTGGAATTTAGAAGTTGGACACTAGAAACTGAGCACAAGATACTGAGCACTGGAAACTGGGCACTGGAAACTGGAGACTAGAAATTGGGTACTAGAAACTGAGCACTAGATACTGAGCACTGACACTGAGCACTACTGGAAATTGGACTCTGGAAACTGGGTACTAAAAACTGCGCACTGAAAATTGGGCTCTGAAGACTGGAGACTACAAATTGGGCAGTAGAAACTGGGCACTGGAAATTAGGCCCTGGAAGCTGGACACTAAACCATGGAGACCAGATTTCAGGCCACTAGCAGCCCCAGAATGACCGTCTAGAAACCATTGAGTTAGCCTTAATTAACAAATTTGGCATTAAAATGCTGCTGGTCATAAAAAAAGCAACGGGGCGAGTATTAATTAGCATAGGGAAGTGGCCAAGCAGATGGCCAAAAATATTGAACAAATTTGCAAGTCAGCCGAGCCGTTATCAGAGATCAAGCCAAGATCGAACGAGAGTTTTGCATATCAGAAACCAAAATGAAAATAAAAAAAAAAAAAAAACCACCTACCCTTCCCCCCACCGAAAGGACCCAGAGACTCTACACCCTTACCGAGATCAAGGTCCACCTCGAACCGAGAATTCAATTGTGATTTTCCGTTTGCCGGGGCTAAAATTTAAT
Source organism: Drosophila burlai (assembly GCA_008042655.1). Lineage (NCBI taxonomy): Eukaryota > Metazoa > Arthropoda > Insecta > Diptera > Drosophilidae > Drosophila > Drosophila burlai. The sequence goes on along the minus strand of VNJT01006182.1, from coordinate 25,643 downwards.
GATTTAATGGAATTACAAAAGAAATCAACGGAAACGATGATTGGGGAATTGAAAAAAAGAATAAACGAGGAAAGAGGAATAGAAGGTTCCAGGTTCCAGGTTTCTGGTTCCCGGTTCCATTGGGGGTCACCGTATGCTCTTACCTCAGCTAATCCCATCTCCCCTCTAATTGCAGATGAAGTTCCAATTACTGTTTGTGGCCGCCGTGTGCCTGACCTGCGCCTGGGCCTGGCCTGTGCCCGATGAGGAGGTGGCCATTCAGCCAGATGGCGGCTCCAAGGCCGAACTCTTAGCCAAGACCCCCAATCCCAATCCCATTGAGCCGGCACCCGCCAAGCCAGCCCTGGCTTCGGCACCTGCTTCGATTCCCGCCGAGAAGAAGCCCGAGGCAGAGCCAGAGGCCAAGATCGAGGCCAAGGCCGCCGCCCCCGAGCCCGCTGCTGAGCCGGCCAAGGATGTCTCCACTGTTGCCCTGAAATCGACGGCACCCGATGTGGAAACAGCCCCGGCCATACCGGAGAAGAAGGCCATCGTAGTACCCGAGGAGATCGCCGCCAAGCCCGCCGTGGAGGTGGCCAAGCCCCAGGAAACGATTCCCGCCGAGAAGAAGCTGGAGGAGAAGGAGAAGACGGCACGCACCGAGGAGGCCCCCAAGGCCATTGAACTGATCGAGACGCCCGCCTCCAATGCCGAGGTCCAGAAGCAGATTGTCGACGAGGCCAAGCCCCAGGAGCCCAAGATCGACGCCAAGTCCGAGGCCCCAGCGGCTCCCGTTCAGGTGACCGAAACTGCCGCCGAGCCCATTCCCGAGCAGCCCGCCCGCCAAGAGAGGATCAACGAGATTGAGCAGAAGGAGGCCAAGAAGGAGGCCGCCCCAGAGCCAGCTCAGGCCTCTGAAGCATCTGCCCCAGCTGAGGAGCCCAAGACCGAGAGCAACATCCAGGTGATTGCCCCTCAGGCCCAGCAGCCCGAGAAGAAGTCCATTGAGTCCGGCTCACCCGCTGCTCCCACCTCCCCCGGCGCCCAGGCTGCCCAGGCCAAGTCCGGCGATAGCCAGAAGCCCATCCAGCCGGTGGATCAGCAGAAGAGCACCGAGACCGCTGCCGAGCCGGCTGCCGTTGTGAAGAACGCCCCCCTGGCACCGGCTGCCTCCACCAAGGTAACGGAGCCTGCCAAGGAGCAGCCAGAGAAGGAGCAGCCGGCCACCACCTCCGATGCCAAGGCCTTGCCCGAGAAGAAGCCAGAGCCGGTGAGTGAGACAGCCGCAGCAGCAGAACCAGCCGCCGCCGCTGCAGCTATTCCCGAGGCCAAGAAGATCGATGAGACACCCATTGCCGAGGCCGTGGGCGAGCACAATGCACCAGCAGCAGCAGCAGCAGCACCGGTTCCTCTGCCCACGCCCGCTGAGCCAAAGAAGTCGTCGGAGGAGAAGTCGGACAAGTCCGAGTCCAAGAACGAGGACTCGTCCGAGTCCAAGGAGTCGGAGGAGAGCGGCGAATCGAAGGAGGACTAGAGATAGTGAGAGCTTTACACCCACGCCCTCTTCACCCAGCACAACCCACTCCCCCCACAACCATCGCAGAAGCTAAGATCCAATCACCACCCCGAGCACCACCACCACCCGCACCACCACCAGCTGGGCCTTGGGCAACGTCTTAATGTTAGGAGCGCAGTTGGTGGTACTCTTAGTTGTAAATGGAAGGAAGCACAGAAATCACACCGCGCCCACACACCGAGGATGGGAGGAGCCCGACGATCCGAGCATCCGGAGGACAATAGAACCGAGTGGGAGGAGCAGGAGGACGGGACCCACTCACTATTAGGAATGAACACAACCCCACACACCACACACACTCACACACAGGACAAACCGCTAAGATGGCATACAGTTATACTTATAATTATAATTTAATTAATGTAATTTTAATTAAATCTTAGTCATGGCAAGACAACACCGCATCCTGCACCCCGCACCCTGCACCCTGCACCCTGCACCCCTTCCTCCCTCTGACAACAAAAGAGATAAGAAGCCTTGGATCCTTTGAAAAGGTCCTTGGAGCGAAGCCAGCACACACTCAATGGAATTCCCCCCCTTTTTTTTTTATTTGAGTTCTAAAATAATGCAACTACATTTAATAACGATAGTGTTATAACGTATATATGAGCGAAAGTATATATGATTTTATATAGACTGAGAAAATTCTTAAATAAAAATCGAAAAACTATGGTTGAAGGGTATTTATGTGGAAAGACAGGGGATCAAGCCCACTTGCTTTTGTGACTAACTCTGCTTAGTTTTAGAATTATATACATTAATTTATAGTATATTTTCTTATTTTATGGTCATTTTTAGCTACTTTATAAATCTTAATACCTAGCTTCTTAGTTCTGTTATACTGTAAACTGTGTAGGAGACAGAAGAAGACTGTTATATTGAAAGAAAGGGTTGCACAGACTCGCAAGAAAACTAAAAACCTGTAAGATTTTCTAACTAAATCTTGTCAATTTTCAAGTTAAATAGATTTTAAATGGTTTTAACTATTTTTTTGTTTAAATTTTGAGTACTTTTTTAGCTACATCTTTGCTAATATTCAGCTAGCTAGTTCTGTTATACAGCGTCTTAACTGACCAAAACTGTCATAAAGGCTTAACTGATGAAAGAGCCTACCCCTGAGGGTACTTTGTACTTTACTATTACAACTATGATAAAGATATCGTTCTGCCTAAGAAGAACTATATAAAAAAATCAGCAATAACAAAAAGCTAGTAGCACCAACTAACTGGTCTCTTGGCTACTACAATTATATATAATTACAAGACTGCATACCGAGCTAGTGAGTTGTATACCCCAAGCCGAGAGATGCATAAGCAGTAAACCAGTTACGGATCGATCAGTGCTAATTACCGCCCCCCAGAGTCGCAGAGACGCAATTTACACCCGACTTTGGTCGCTTACCTTCTCAGTCAGCATCTGGCAGGCAATGACGCCCAAGGCCCACCAGTCCACTGCATGGCCATAAGGTTCGCCGTACAGAATCTCCGGTGCTGAAACGAGACGAGAGCGGAGAGAGAACGTTTTACCCACCCGCAGAAAACAAATAATAATAAAGAAGAGAAGAGGAAGGGCAGGGGATTCACAAAAAGAGGGTTATCTTCGGCTCGCCGAATGTCAGGGATCTATATGTAGAAATATAATACCGCCAAGTGGGGGGATTGGATCAAGTGATCAATACGAGTCTCCTCACAGATGACCGGTTCCCGAATGGTTTATTATTCGATTGCACGCTTGAAAGGCCAATTACATTTCGACTTTGAAAGTGCGCTTCAAAGGATTTATTCGGCTTAATTCGATTTTACAATATTAGTTAGGTTTTAAAGTACATTAATTGATTACTTTTATAGCTTGGACATGTAAGAAAACATTGATTTACATACATATAGATACACGTCTATATATTTTGCCTCTCCATGGATACATCATAGAGGTGCTACTATCATTTAATCACTACAAGTACAATCACAATCTTTTATACATACATCATCAATCATCAAACATCAATCATCATTATCATCATTATGATCATCATCATCATCATCGGCACCATCCAGACATCTCCCTGCCTTGCATCTTGCCTTTACATTATTTTTATTTCATTTTTCGCCCTTCTGCGACTCATTTATTAGCGCGCTATTTACACCGGCGATTAAGAGCGAGTGTTAACGTCAACACTCACATTGGTAAATTGTATTTGCTCGCCCGTACAGGTAGCAAGGAATGCCACGCCTGGAGCAGCTCTGCTTGGTTTTGGGTTGGAGCAGGGGACACGGGTCGTTAAAGCGATTTGGTGGGAGGTTACGGGCTGCATTTCAACTAAGGATATGGTGGTGGTATCAATAACCTATCTCCCTCTACACACAACTGCTACACTTCGCCCTCTCTCTGTCTAGTTGGAATTAAATCAATAACTAATAAGTCGTAGATAAAACGGTCGGACACATAATAAATATTTGGCTACCACGTACTGTAATCTTATCACCATTGCAAATGGCTCTCGCCCGAAGATACTACACTAAATTTAGAGGCGAATGGAGCAGCATTACAGAACTAAACATATGCGAGAACGAACAAACGAACGGTGGACAAGAAACGAAAATGATAACGAAAACGAAAACGGAAACGTACAAAAGGGACGAAAATAAATAAAAATAAACTTTGAACGATCCGATTCCTGTGTGACCCGACGACGGGCCTCTCGCGAGGCCAGCCCGTCACATTGCGAGCGTCTCCTTGATGATCTTTTTCATGGCATTGCCCATGGAGGGTGCCGCCGAGCCCGAGGTGGAGTAGTCGAACTTGAAGAGGTACGGCTGCACATCGGGGAAGGATGTGTCAAAGATCAGGTCCAGCTCGCTCTGGCTGGGCGTCTTCGGCACATAGTCGTGCCGATTCATCAGCTCGGTGATGTATATCACCTTTTCGGTGAGCAGATCGGAGACATTCTCGCGGCACAGCTGACGCTCGTCCTCGTTCTCGTGCTTGATCAGATCCAGATGCACCGTCCACACCTCCCACGGTATTGACTCCTGTGGGAAGGGCCAGCGGTTCTTCTTCTTCTGGAAGAACTCAAGGCTAATCTGGCCAGAGCCACAGCTCTCGTTGGAGCGCAGCTTCTCGCTGAACGAATTAATGGCCCGCTTCACGCGATGCGTCAGGCTGTCCGAGGTGCAGCAGACGTAGGTGAAGTCAATGAAGTTGCAGTCGACGTCCGTGTAGCCAACGGTGCCGATCGAGTACTGGGCATCGCCCGTGTACATGTACTTGCCCAGGCAGCGGTGGAAGAGTACGGTGTGAAAGATGGTGGCCACCGCCTCGTCCACCTGGCGACCCTCCATGGTCAGATCAAACACTTGCGAGCGCGCATTCATGGCTACCGGCTGCTATGTACAGTGTTCCCTCAAAGCGAACAAACCGCTGCTCGATAGGGTATATGGTTTGGTATAATAAAGGGGTGTGTGTGTGTGTTTATGTTTGTGTACGTGTTGTGCCCTTGCTCCCTCTTGCAACTGCTACCTGCAACGTCTTAGTCTGATTCGCTCTCTATAGTTAACGGCTCACAGACGCTTTTAGTTGAACAGCTCGAAGCTCTCAGCTCTTCAGATCGATTTGCATACATACATAGGATATAAGATATAGGATATAGGTTTAGCTTATGCTTAACAGGAGTTTATATATTCTCTATTTGTCTATACTGCTTCTGTTCCCCTTGCTTCTAAGTTGCTTGTTTTTTGTGTTTTGGGCTTTCTTTCGGAAATACCTTTGAACGATTTGGATTGCGATGGATCGGCGCCTCTTAATAGCTAACTCTATTACTTAAGTGTCTGTTGTATGTTGTATTTAAGTTGGTTTAGATCGTACCCATGTATTTGAAAGTGCCACACATGGTGCGCGTGTTGGCCCCCAGTTTGAGCCACTTGCTCAGGCCGAAGTCGGTCAGCTTGACGTGGAATTGATGCGTTAGCAGAATGTTCTCCGGCTTGGCATCCCGATAAATAATGCCGGCGTTGTGGAGGAAGTCTGTTACAAAAACAAAAGACGATATTGCAGGGTCTTCAAAGGATACAATTTCAACTCACCCAGGGCAAGAGCAATCTCACCGATGTACAAGCGCACCAGATCAATGGAGAAGTGGCCTATCTTGGAGAACAGCTCACCATTTGGTACATACTCGGAAACTACCCAGGAGAAGGAAAATAGGTAGAGGCTAGGGTCTTATATAGATCTCAGATCGCTGTCTACATACGAATGTGCAGGTTGTGACGGTTCTGCCACAGATCAATCTGCTTCACAATAAACGGATGGTGACCGCACACCTTCTGGATGTCCGCCTCGTCCTTAATCTGCCGCACGCTGTTGTCCTGGATGAGCTGCAAGGGACAATGGCGCGTTATTACAGAATACCGAATGGAAAATATATTGAGACGTCCACCTTTGATTTCTTCAGCACCTTGAGGGCGTAGCAGGCACTGCTGTCGGTCTTGTCGCACACCTTAAAGACCACACCGAAGGCTCCCTTGGCCACCAGATGCTCAAGGCGAAACTGCTCGTTGCGGCTGGACTCCTTGAAGTGCGAGTTAAAGATGGAGTTGGTCAGAGGTCGGTGCCACTGCGTCTTGCTGCGTCGAGAGCCATGTAGCGATGTCAGGCTGCGGGAGAAGCGCACATTTCACATTTAGTAAATCACTGGTAGCAGTGACCGACCATCGTCGGTCGGGGACAGTATACATACCTCTTGCGGGTGGCCTTGTTCCGGTGGCGGAAGGAGTTGCGGGCCGCGGAGAAGCTCCAGGTGAGTCGTCCGCCGCCAAGGCTGCCAAGACTCCACGTGGAGAGCTGCTGAAATGGAATTAAGTAGTGATTAAAGCCGGCCGCTGCTATTCTATGGCGAATGGAAGCCAACTAAGAGGCCGGATTACGGATTTACGGCTGACCTGACTCGTTTTCCTGCCGCTACCTGGCAGTAATTCAGGGAATCAATACACAGAACCGCGTCTACCTAAGCACGGATCTCTGCTGAAGCGTGAATAGTGTGTGTTTCGTGCTATATGCTATATGCGATGTATAATTTGCGTTCTGCGTTCTGAACTGAGCGGCGACACGTGCGATTTTGTCATGGAATATTGGCAAACAAAAACAAGTCGACACACGGCGAGCACTGTATTCGTTCGCACGAACCAACAGCTGAGATCGCAAAAGAGAGCGAGAGAGCGAATGGAAGTCAGGCCACAGGCTTACAGTGGCGGCCATTGCGAGTGTGAAAGTAAGTTTGCGGTACTTTGCGTTCGTGGATTTAAACATGAACCCTACTAGGTTTTACTCTGTTCGTTCCTTAAATCAGATTATTTAACAGGTTATTTAGCATTAATTTTAAATAAAGAAAAAATTATAATCAGTCCTCCTAGAAATGCAATAAAAATAATTATCCTCACAAACAATTTTTATTTACCGCCTTGTCAATATTGCCGCCCGGCACTGTTCCGAGTATTTCTTTGCGTGAGGGTCACTCAAATGTTCGCACACTCTCACACGGGCACACACACACACACACCCACCGGGGCACGCACACACGCGCCCGCCACATGTCAGCACTTTTTTGGAATGAAATCACAACGCGGGTGGTGAACTATGATGATCCCCAGCTGCGGTGGGGCCAAGGAGCTGGGGGTGGGACACTCGGCGCCGCCAGAATTTGCGCAGCGCAGCGGGAAAAGCGAACAGTGAACGGTAAAGCGAACGCCAGCCGCTCAATTGGCATGGCAATGAAAAATTTGCGGCGTACGGCGAATGCGAATGCGGAAGCATTAGAAAAGTGCGGAAACTGGGGGCAATGTGGAGGAGCAATACACGGGTTCATGGCCGTTAAGGCGGCGTGCAGAAGAATAACCAGCCGGGGCGGCGATCAGCCCGGCGTATGTACATACATATGGACATCAAACGAAGCGTCCGCGTCGTAATTCCGCTGGCTTCGACGGGGAAAATGCGAAACCCAATGACGCAGTACTTACATGTGCATTTGTATTTGCACGGGAGTTGGAAAACAGACCAAGCCAATGGAAGCGGAGGGCAATGGAATGGATCGGTTTGGAAGGTTATGGCCCAAAGAACCAACATTCCGTACAATTCCGTTATCAGGTCTGTCCTACTTTCCGAGGCTCCTTTCTCTCGCTCTAACTCATTATTACCTGCTGCTGTTGGTGCTGGTGCGACTGTTGCTGGTGCGCCTCTGCTGCTGCCGGCTGCGAATCCGCTTCTGCTGCGGCAGCTGGTGGGGATTGGGTTTGGGTCTGCGCCTGGGATCTCCTGCTGCTGCTGCCTCTGCAGCCAAAGGTTATCGATGACGTCGCCTGCTGTCTCTGTTCCTCTTCTGGCTGCTGTTGTTGCTGTTCTTGCTGCTGCTGCTGCTCCAGCGGCTCGCTCAGTTCCGCTGCTTCTTGAGTGCCTTGCGGTGTCCTTCTGCTCTCATGCCGTGGTTGCGAGTTGCCCATCAAAAGTCTCCACTCTTCCAATCAATCTCCTCGGTTCCTCCGTGTCAGCGCTTACTGTTGTTGTTTACTCACTGGCACTGGCACTCGCACGCACACACACAAACAAACACACACGGGCTGGAATGGGACTAAGGTGGTTGGCGCGGGGGTTGGGCGCTTTCGATTGCGCAATCACACAGCTGGACAGCCCCAGACACAGAGAAACAATAAAGAAAGCACTCACTTCACCCTTTGCAGAGTGAAACTAGAATATTAGGTGTTTAGCAGCGGACTCAGTTTCTTTTTTGATTATTGTTACGCTTTGTTGTTGTTGTGCTAGTGCGAATGAGCCAGCAAAGCAGTGTGACCGGATGGGGATAATTCGCGAACACAAAATGTTCTCGACCAAACATGAAGCCACACCAAAAATAATTATTTTAATAAAATTTCTTTATTAAATTCGTACTCTATATATTGCAAAGAAACTCCGTATCGCCGCAGCCAATTTTTCATCATATAGACTGAATTTATTTGTGACAATACAAAGGAATACAAACAAAGGGAAGGGAAGCAATCAGGGTAATTTGGCTAAATAACTACAAAACACAGCTCTTAACGTTATGGATTGCTAAATTATATGTCTAGCAGTTAAAAATCATTAGAGATTATATAGTAGAATATAAAGGATATATCCATGTCTGGCGACTTGCTTTTACATGAAATTTTAACGAGTGCGTCTTTTGTTTCTTTCCCTATTTGACGAAATATATCGCCGATGGTTTTAGTAATTCAGTCATTTAGCCGAATATCCTAATTTGGTTTATGTTATAAAATCTGGATTTATTAAAATTATATTAATGTTTCATTTGTTCAAAAAAATTACAAAATTGGCACAACAAAAAATATTTTCTTATTTTTGCCAAATTTAATATATTTTGTATTTATATATATCATTACTTCTATATCTATATATACATCTATCATTACTTCTATATTACTTAAATTCAAAATTAAAAAAAAAAAAAAACGAACAATATAAAAGGGCTTTCATTTTAATTTGGAAAGCTTTTCACTGATACAATTCTTTATTTATATCTTGATCCATGCATTGCTTGATGTTTTCTATCCATTGTTACTCCACAAAGTTGACAATTTACTTGGGTAAATACATCAATATAAATTAATTTCAACCTAAAATAAATATACAAATTTAATAAGAAAAAAAAAAAAAAATTAATCGTCGGAACCAAGAGTGCCATCACTAATTTCCGCTCTTTACCGTTGAAAAAACTAGAATATCGGCATAACATCGATAACACAACTATTACTGCCTATCGATGTTACGTCCAGCTCTATTTACCACCGAAGCCGAATATTTGGTTTCTGCAGAAATTTTCACGGTTATATTCTGAGTAAAATCCTGCGTTTCTCTACGCGTTACGCCGGCGAAAAATATGGACCTGAGCCTGGACGAGATCATAGAGCAGAAGCGCGGATATGGCGGACGTATGGCCGACAAGAAGTTGTAAGTATGGAGGATTCCGGGCGGAAAAATGGCGCTCCACTCCGAAACTACATCCGTTTTACTTTTCAGCAATCCGAGCTACACCAAGCCCCGCAGGCTGCTAAACAAACCGCCCTTCAAGGCAAGCCAGTCGGATAAGTCGGGACCGCGCTCCTTTGACGCCCGCAACAAGATTATCCAAAAGACACGCGCCAAAATAGGCGATGCACGCGATATCCTCAACCGAAACATTCGCGACTCGGGCATCGACGCTCGCCAGCTGCTGCAGGACCGCAAGAAGCATCGCTCTCCGCTGCCGCATTTAGTGCCTGAAGAGGACCCCCTGTCGGCCCGTATGTCACGTATGACCCGTAACGATGGACACCTCAAAAGGCTCCATTTCGGACAGCGCACCGTCACGATGTCGGATCGTTTGGGGGCCTGGGATGAGGAGGACGAGGCCGTTGGGCTAGGTGGTCACAATCGCCACTTCACATCTAGATCGAACCAATCGGCCAAGCCATTCGCTCCGCGCGGCTATGTTGACCACGATAACATGCAGGATCTCGAAGATGGTGAGTGATAGGCTGGACAATTAGATATCACATTTCACACGTTGCGCTTTCAGAGGAGATATCCCGGACACTGCACCTCGGCAACTATGCAAAGCAGTCGCCGCCGCGCTATACCTTTGGCGGCTTTGACATGGACCACGATAACGATATAGAGATGTCCACGGCTCCGCTGAAGAACAACATTGCCAGCGATCCGTTTTCCATTTACGAGGCGGCCCGCAATCGCATCGAACGTCCGTCGCTGCCGGCACCGCTTATCGTTGGACGCACGGACACGGGCGAGAAGCTCTTCGAGCGCCGTCAGCGCAGCATGCTTGCAACCACCAATCTGTCTGACTCGATGCGTGCCCGTCTCTTTGGCGCTGAGCCCGACCGCCGTGTATCCCACGGGATCTATGCCAACGAGAACAAAAAGCAGGCCGGGTTCAGAGATGATGGGGGCGGTGACAGTGCGCATGGAACGTCTATGATGTCCTCCCAAACAATGTCAAGGCGCCGCCCGTCTCCGCCACCGCCGCTGGGCGTGGCGAATAGCAAGGCCGGTTACCGTCTGCTGGTAAGCAATCTGCATGCCAAAGTGACCACATCCGATATTCGTGAGCTCTTTAACGACATCGGGCCCATGTATGATGCCCGCGTGGTGCGTCCCGGCACTGCCGAGGTTATTTACAAGACTCTAGAGCACGCCGAGATGGCCGTTGAGGCCTATCACCATCGCGAGTTCGATGAACAGCCCATGCACTGTGTCCTGGTCAATCCGCACTCCACCCATCGAGCGGCACGCTTGGCCAGGTGAGTTTTTTGGTCATTGAAAAGGAGGGTTCGTGTCATATTTAGTCTTTGTTTTTATCCTCGACAGCTCTCGCACTGTGACCACAAATTCGTCGGGCGTGGAGGTCGACATCGATGCCCTACACTCGGTGCTTTTCCGCGACCGCTAGGGCGCAGCCATTGTAAAGCTACTAGGCAACTCTCCTGCTACATCAGACAGGGTTGCAGCATCCGTACTTTCCAGCTCAGCGCATCATCTCCTTAGCCCTAAGTCTCATACCCTTCGCGCTGTCAAATCACAATCTAGCCGGCGTTGGTTCAGTAAATTAGAAAAGTTGAAATTGTCGTGTGTTTTCATTGCCGGGACTGCGTAATAATTCGATTTACCAATAAAACTACGTTGCACGTTATGCGTAAGCGGTGCAACTAAGAAGTAACTATCCAGACATTTTCCTATATCGAAGAATCCCTGGTTTTCCGATTAATATTCAGAGGTAAGGCAGTGATTATTGAATAGTTTTCACTAAATATTTTGATTTTCGATTTCCATTATTACAAATGAAAAAGAAGACAATTAATGGGACAATTAAAATCCAACAAAATCACTGTGAATTTCAACTGGAAGAACAAGAAATATTGCAACTTTTAAGATCGGGACTGAAAGTGCTTTGGGATGAATGACAGCATTGAGTTTAATGTCATCAAACGTCAAACAAAATTAGGAACACAATTTTTATTGTCAAACGTGTTACTTAGTTAATCAAACATGGATATTTATTACATCAAGATTTAAGATGTAGAGCCAACTATAACACATTATTTGCCAGATCAGTATCAATCGCGATAACACACTCTTCTCCGCACGCCTTGAGAATGGTGCATATAGTAAGTCCTTGCCATTATTAAAATCAGCACGTAATTGGTCGCCCAATTCACCCTCCAGAACCCTCAAGTCTTCGCGCAAATCGCCGCCTTCGTTCGTAAGGAAGCCATCATCACTTCTAGCTATCAACTGAAGGTCTTCCTTTCAACATGGGGAACGTCCATGTTATGAGCAGATGGGCAAATATCTTCATATTTCTTGTTGGAGAAAATATCGATGCCGACCATATGAACCTTGGCGCGTCCGTGCTTGCCAGTCTTCGAAGTGGACATCTCCACAAGCTTGCCAATCTTGGACGACACTTCAGCATGACAAATCCGGAATCTGCGGGAATCTACTTGCACATTCAGTGTCAGTGCCTGTTCCAACATAAGATGTAAAATGAAAAAAAAAAAGAAAACGAAGGTGACGAGGATCATAAAGTTAAGGTAATGTCACTGTTTTTGCTATTCTTAAAGGACAAGGATCCACAGACACATTACTTTCTTTGGTAGCCATTCATGGGTCCCTAGAAATGTTTGGAAATCGGGAATACTTTAGCAGCACTCCTACACCTCTTGACCTGGAATCCGCACCTCCGCATCCGCATCCTCTTTGGCCTCCTCCCTTAGCTATGGAATTAGATTAGATCCAGTGATGTTACAATTGCTTGTATAATTTTACATAAATGTACATTTTTAAATTTCATAAAATTAATTCATAATCATTAATTAGAAAGGAGCTGGTTTGGTAAGCGGTTGAGAGATGCAAAAAAAAAGTAAAATATATATATATTATATAAAGTAACTGGAGGCCATTTGGAGGGGGCAGCAGTCAGTTAGTTGTCCCGGATTCCCGTGCCGTAGTTGGCACCACCGGCACGATTCAACGCCTCCCGGAAGAGTTCAATGTCCAGCTCCGCCTCGACGCCCGCCTGCAGCTCCACAGCAAAGTTCTGGAAGATAAATCCGAGATGAGTCAAGGGATTACATGCGCAAAGGTGATGAGAGTAGTAGACTGGAACTCACGTTAAGCACATCCTTGATCAGCGCCTTGTCCGTGGACATCTTGGCCCGCTGAATGACGCCCACCTCCTGGCCAATCCACGTCAGGAAGATGAACTTCTTGCGCTTGGACATCTCATCGCCCATCTGTATGCGGATGTAGCCAAAGGCGCGTTCCGCATCGCCGAACAGCTGCCGGAACTGCTCAAAGCACTGGCCGCGATCATGGACAACGATCTGGGGACCATCGAACTTGAACACCGCCCACTCGGTGTCTGTGAGATCGGAGCGCACGTCCTCGTATGCCTCGCGTATCGAGTCCTTGTCCAACGAAGTGGCCAGCGGCATCTGTAAAGAGTGTAAAGAGTGTGGAGAGTGATTAATCACAACATTCAAAGTCGGAAGAGAAGCCAGCGGCGTTCCAAGTCTGCCAAGCGAATCGCGATCGCCATCACCATCGCCCCCGCCAACCGAGGTATCGTGGTGGTAATGACCACCACGCATGGCTTTGGCAGCTGGGGAAGCGGAGGTGGTGCATGAGGCGCGCCTGCGCATACTCAGGCCACTGGCCAAGAGTGCTCTTGACGGCGCCATGAGTCAGGCCCCCCACTACATCTGCGGGAGGGAGGAGACTTTCGTTTTCCTTTGTGTTTTCATTATTGGCTTCGATTTTGGTTTTATTTCACTCAATTGGCTTTGTTTCCGTGTCGAGCACGGCATTGCATTGCTGCCCAGTTGGATTACCTGGGATCACTCGGTGGGATTCACGGAAAGCCAATTTGCTGGCCACTTAGTGTTTGGCGATTGGATATTGGCTAATATAACGTATTACATGGCCTTTAATTGCACACAAAAGTAATGAGTATTCCACATGGATGGCTTATAAGTTATATATTGTTGATTTTGGTGAAGCCTTAAGTAAGACCATGAACAAACCTATTGATATACTATATAGAGTTAATCCTACATATGTTATTTTGATTTCTAAAAACCTTTAGGGAATCTTTTTCGGTATCTATGCCCTTAATACACTGCAGCTTAAGTTCGTCTTTTTCTGCAGCTGCAGCTCTGCAGCTTCTGGTTACTCTCTTATTGTCTTAAGCGGATCGCTTCATTGAAAGCAATTTACGCGTGACAATTCTCAATCAGCAGCCGACACAAAAGCAGGTCACAGATTTGATAAGTGACTGGCGTCGTGGAATTTCGGGGAGAGCGAACAAAGAGAGCTTGCTTGGGAGTTTGGGAGGATGGAGTAAAAATAGATGCGGATACAGATACAGCTACAGATCTACACAGATCTATATATACATATATATACACAGATGCGAGATACAAGATCGAGCGGGAGCTGAAGCTGAAGCTGGAGCTGGAGCTGGAGCTGGAGCTCTGCTCTGCTCTGCTCCATAATGCGTTCAATGACCGTTGTACGGCAACGTCGTCTTGTGAGAAAAATCAATTAGAAAAGCGCAAAGCGATTTAGAAGAGTAGAAGAGGGTGCCCCTGCCAGTGGCCACGACTCCAACGACGACGAAAATATCAAAAGCCAAACAATTAAGCCCAGAAATGAATTGGGCGACGACTTTCACAACGCACTGCGATGAAGCTGCTCTGAGAACTTGGCCGGGTCGCCGACGCTGAGAAGCAGCTCGGAAGCTCCCGTTTTGTTGTCTTATTTGTTTTTGCCTGAATTAATTAGTCAAGAAATGCGAACGCAAAATGTGGCAAAAAGTAGAAACCTAAACAGCGGATGGCCTGAAAGCTGAATGGTGAATCGATCAAGAGCCAGAAACCGTTGCATCCACCTGGCCAGTTGGCTGGAATTGGTGACTAACTGCTTCCCGGAGGGCAGGTACTCCTCTGGCAATCGAATGTACCGAATGCATATGTACGTAGCTACGTGTGCGAGTGGTTCTGGCTAAAATTAGCAACTCTACAGCCCCGATAAGCCCGATAAGACACCACCGCACCGCACACACAGCAAACCACACAGGCCGTATCTGCAAACCGGCAACACGAACCCAACAAATTAGATCACTTCAGTTTGGATGCGACTGCGCCCTCGCTAGGCTAGATCTCGCCACAAGATAGGGAGTAACTACTCCTCCAGGGTCCTCCTCAAAGGGGGTGCGGACCGTAGTTGACGTAATATCTATGTTCGCCCGATAAGGGGAAGAGTCGCCTCGAAATTGATTTATTGCGGAAAGTTCTTGGACCCACCCGATGGCACTGATTGCTTGTTTGCCTTCGCTGAAAGGCAGAGGGGCCTGGGCCTGGGTTTGGGTCTGTGACTGGGACTGGGACCACAGTCCCAACTGGATCTGGGCAATTAGTGCCAAGTAAATCGAGCAATTCGAGTAATCTGGCAATCTCGGTCTGGGTTGTTCCAATTTTACACACCATAAAAATCCGCTTGAGGCTGGGTGCTGCTTAGTCACAGCCAAGCCATTAGATCGCGCCTGGAGGTGGGTCACTGGAGGAGAGGCTCCTCGGGAAAGCGAGAGTGTGTGTCACGCACTCGAGTGTCATCACACAGCGAGAAACGGGGGGGTATTAAATGGGGTTTAAACACAGCATTATCTTGGAAGAAACAAAGCTATCTCTGAGCCCTAAACTTTAACTACCCCATATCACAAATTCTATATTGAATTAAGACAAGACTATATATTATTTGCTCTATGGAGTCTTGATAATATATAGTACTGGGTAATTATACCCCTGATTGTCTCACTTCCATATCAAAATTGGACAATATGATGTCCATTTAAAGTGCGTATCATATATTATTTCCTTGCTGTGTAGCATTTTTCAACCGACTCCATGTCCATGTAGGGAGCGATAAACAGTGGCACTTCCATAATTGATTATTGGTTATCGCGGTGACTCGCACTGAGCTGGAATCTGGGGAGAATCGCATCGAGAGCTGGCTTTCCTTGGAACAGTTACAGCACCGGAAATCTATATATCAAGAGGGGGGAACCTTGGGTCTCCAGAGAGAGAGAGATCTCACTCTGCTCCTCCTGGCTGGGGGGATTATTCACTCGGAACCCTGGCCGGGTGTCGGATCTAATTTGATCATTTGCGAGAGTGCCAGCTCTCCCGGCTGGAAATGGCATGCGACCATGTCCGATAGACATGTACGTAATGAGCCATATATGGTGGAGGTGCACATGTGTGTGCATTCATAAGGCGCACTGCATTAATATGTGGATATTCTCGTATCCATCAATATCAGAGCCCCTCAGCGCTAAAGCGTAGCCAAGCATGTACTGCAAATAAACCTGCCGACGAAAACGAAACCGAAACCGAAGCCGAAGCCGCCGTAGTCGAATAATAAATGAAATGGAATGGAATGAATAATGAAAAACAAATAAGCAACAATATAAATATAAAAATAAGAAAATGTTTATATGTATGTATACACATATTTTCGCAGCTAGCGCGGAGTCAGGTGCAGCTGAAACGTAACTCCTCCAGGGAAATTCCGGGAATTACTGCATACCGCACGGAATAAGGTTTATATGCACTTATCTCAACTGTTCGATTAGCTGCAATGGCTTCATGTTGACTGATGAAACATACTTCAGATAAAGAAATGAAAACAAAAATTCACGGAACACAAAGGAAAGGTGGGGGTGCACGCACATAATCTCTGCGTCAGTCGGAGAACTCGTGCCTGGCCACTCCAAGCTCGACTTCTATTCCCAGTGAGTCACAAATGTCCCGGCAAAATGATAGTTAGTAGTCCAAAAATAAGATACAAGAGTTCATCGCCTCTCTTGGATTCGGATTCAGATTCGGTTTCGGTTTCGTATGGACTTGGGTAGAAGTCAATGCCTGCTGCCTGCCTGCCTGCCTGCCTGCTGGTGCTGCTGCCTGTTCTTTTTTTATAGTCGCTGCCGCTCCCTGCCTCCGTTGCTCCTCCCGCTTGCCGGCGTCGGAAACAAAGGAGCAAACTGCAGTCGGTCGTCGGTGTCCAACTTACTCATGCTCACGCCCCAGACGCAGACGCCAGATGCAGGGCCGGGGGCGGCGGATGCGTATGGGGTTGGGACACATGGATGGGGCTGTGCTGTGTGCGAGTGATTCATGCCGCAATGAAGGTGACGATGACGACAACGACAACGTCGTCGATGGTTTGGGAGTGAATGGCCAAAAGTGGCGAAGGATCCGGAGAAAAGGGATCCCCCCCCCCACTGCTTATAATTCGATTCTGACCAATTTGACTTTGGGTTTATTTATTGACCAGGCCAATCATACTGCTGCCCCTCCTTGTCTGCTCCTGGTTTCCATGCGATTGGTCGTAGTAACCGTCAGAGATTACGTTTATGGGCCCGCACTAAAATGCGGTGCAGTCACATGAATCTGGGGGGATCAGCAGAACACCACCCCCCCCCCCCCCCCCCCAGAGATAGCGCAGCCCGCTTCCGCCTCCACCTCCACCTCCGCCACCAGTCTTCCAGTTCCAGCGTCGGATTTTGACAGCTCAAAAAGCGGCGTTATCTGGGAAAGGAATACGGGGTTGCCAGGGCGACAGAAAACCGCATTGCATGTTTGACTAAGCAGCGGATCAGTGGCGAGGAGAGAGACCAAGATCGAGAACGAACAAGTGCGGCGGCGACGCACTTGAACTTGATACTCGGTTCGCTTGTCGTGGGCGCTTCGCATCCGCCCCCGCACGCAGTCGGCCACCGCTCCCCTTTACCCCCAGTGCGTTGGCTGCTGTCCTTCGTCCAGGGCCGGTTCTGGTTTGGGTTTCGGTTTCGCCCAGACACTCACGCATGCCCACAGATGCAGATACACACACAGACACACGCGCAGGCAGCGAAGGAGAGCAACTCCAGAACTCCACTGAGCTCCAATATTCCAGTCTCTCCATCACTCTCTCTCGCTCTCTCTCTCTCTCTCTCTCTCTCTCTGTCTCTGATGCCTTCCGGCTCTCTTTGAATCTTTTTTAATTCTTAATTTTCGGCTGTCCCGCACTTATCCCATTCTGTGTGTGTACATACTGCGTTTATGCGAGGTTTAATTCACAAACTAATTCCTAATCTTCTCTGTTATCACTAAAAGAATATTTGCACTAAGTGAAAAAGTCCTTATTGGGACTTTAAAGAAATTCAAATCAATATATAATAATCTAATAATACGTATTCTAAGTGCAAATTGAGTAGTTTTAAATTTTGAATGATTATTTTCCAGTTTAAAATTATAGGAAAAGAATATAATAAATCGAAAGATAGATTTTAGAAAGTACATTATGACTTCATATATTCAATATTTCGTGAACTTAAGCACATAAACCCATTCGGTTAGCTTGCATGTGCCGGAGATGCAGGCTGCAGGAGAAGAAGGAGGAAGGAGGTGGACATTGGTACTCACCCTGCGCGGCTTGCTCTCCACGATTTGCTCGACCTCAATGCCGTCCGACATGCTGAATGCGGTTGAAGATGGAACGCTGGGGGGAGCTGATGCTGGATGCTGGGATGCGGGATCGCGAGTAAGCGAGAGCGAGGTTCAATGAATCCCGAAACGGCGCGGCGCGGCACGGATCAGAGACGGAGCGGGGGGGCAAACAAAAGTGCCAAAGAAAGTGGCAAGGGGTGACAGAAAACAAAAGTGTACAACGGCAAAAAAAAGCACACCGGGGGGACCAGGAGGCAGAGTCCAGAACTCAGATCTCAGCAAGAGCGGCGACAGAACAGCAGCGGGAACTCCGACCGAGCAGCACGAGTGGTTTTTTGAATGTGGAGCTGCCGGTAGGGTTGTTGATAATATATCAAAATATCAATATATCGATAGTTTTTTCTAAAGATGGTATATTTATCACGATATCTCGATTTTTTTTTGCCCAAATATCGAAATAGCAATATTATTATTTGATATTTTTTGTCAAGACGAATACATGGATTACAATACATGAAAGCCGGTGTATGTAAAAGCCCGCAAGAAAAATGTATGAAAAGTTTTCTTCGTTCCATAAATTCGTATTTTGAAGAAAAACGTATCCAAATGGGCCTTTGGATCCCTTCATTTGACCGAGCTAGTGATGAAAGCTTATCGATGTTGATCATCGATGTTTTCAAAATATAAAATCAAAATATAATAATAATGGGAACAAAAACTTTAAGGAATATAACAATAATGGATTCAAAGCGGCCTTTTTCTGTTCATGCTGTGTTAATTTGTTAGGTTTTGTAATTTTCATCGCTACGATATTTTTTTAAATGTCCGACAACTCTAGCTGCCCGCGTTTGCAACTCCAACAAAGTGGAGACCACCGAAGCCGGCAGCGCAGTCTCGGTGCGGCAGAGGCCCTAACTACATGCAATGGGGCAGAGACAGCACCATGGGAGAGAGGGAGAAAGAGGGAGAAAAAAAGAGAGCGATAGAGAGAGTCGAAGAGCGACGTGTCGCCGCCTTGGCTTTATTTTCAGTTAATTATACCCTTACCAGAGTACTATAATTTTTGTCAGGAGTTTGCAACAAGTGAAGGAGGAATATTAATAGAACAAAAATGATTGTTATTTAACATATTTTCATATACTCAGAAATGTAGGAATTTTTTTAATATTTCATAATTTCTGTTTTAATTTTTGCGATTGAGATGATTATATTATATGCCTGTAACAGTAAAACTGATATGATATGTAAAGTTAAATTTAATGAAAGGTTTCCACATACATATATGTATGTATGCATATTAATAATAAATATTTTATATTTTTTAAGGATACTGTTCGTTACTTAGATATTTCACCCTTTAGTCCTTACTGTGTAATATTAAATTTAATAATAGGTTGTATATAATATTAATATAGTACTTTTCATAGAACAGCAGATAAAAATAGAAAGTAATAAATATAATAAATAATAAAAATATTATTATCTGCTTATTCATTACAATCGAAATATGATTTTTGCCTAAAATAATGCTGCAGAAAATACTCAGATACTACACAAAATCTAATAAATAATTGGAATTAATGCGTATAAATTTGTATAATCCTGGAATCAAAGAAAATAAATAATTAAATAATTAAAATAATTAAAATAATAATAATAATAAAATCTCTTTTTTTTAATATTTCTCTAATTTACACTAAATAAATCTATATATATATTTAAGAGTTTTAGGATGAACCTGTTCAGTAAAAAAATGTGAACGATTTATTTTATACAATAGTTATTAATTTAATCCAGTAAAAATCGCCTAACATGAATGTTTTCCAGCTCCAGAAATCTCCTAAACCGTCTCCACCGGAAGCCAGAAATGCAGCTGATGGAATTAGCTGGAAACATCTGTACAAATTGCGACAACGGTGCTATCTGGGAGCTGTGTGTGTGAGCTTTGTCGGATTTCCAGGCTGTCTGGCGGAATGCCAGTGATTTGATTAACTCGCCTGGGCGATGCACTCGGGCTAAGCCAATCTGTGCAACAGCCGGCGTCCATGTTGCAGGCAACATGCTGCGTGAAGGCGTCCATGTTGCCGGCAACATGCTACATGCTGCGTGCCACAAGTTGCCGTGGTGAGTCTGCGCCAGTTGCCACAACGCCCACGCAACATGTTGCTGCCGAACGGAGGCGTCTCTGCCAGCAGTGCTGTCACTTTTTGAGTAAAAAAAGCTGTTTGTGACTTGAAGGAAATACAACAAAATCTAAAAATAATCACAGAAAATTATATTTTATATTATGAAATATATTTAATTATCTCTTTTTCTAAAGAAGTAGGCAAATTGTCGAAAATATTTTTTGAAGTTCCTATTAATGGGATAAAATTCTTTGGATCAATTTCTATTTTCGGTTTCATTAATTTTCAATTTTTTAAACGAAACAAATAATACGCTTATTGTCGAGAATTAATTGCTGCGCACTTCATAAAAAAAAAAAATCAAAAAGGGAAATACCTTCTTCAGCGAAAAGGACCTTTTCGGTCTAAATGGACCGCACTTTTTGAGATGATAGTTCGAAAATATAGATACAAATCGTATATGGAGTGCCACTCTTGTACGCAGGAAACTGGAAAAAAGTCAAAAGTCAAGTCAAATATTTACAAAATTCCAAAATTCCCGCTTCCTGCAATTCTAAATTTTTCCCTGCATCTGATTTTTCCAACGATCCAAATTTGACGGAAAAAAATCTAAAGTGGCAGCCTTGGCTGCCAGTCGCCCACTGCCAGTCGTCCATTGCCAGTCGCCCACCGCCAGTTGCCCACGAAACGTTCCTCGCAACGGAAGCAGGCGAAGTGGAGCCACGTCCCGCGTCCCGCGTATTCCGAGTTTCGAGTTCCGTAATTTCGTAGTCCGTGTGCCCGGAGTCGTAGGGAATCCTGCGCGCAAGCGTCCTCACCGGAAATTTAGTGGCGGAGTGACTTTATTTTGGAGTTGCCAAAACTAAATAATTAATTAAATTAATTATTTAAATATTTTTCTTTTGTGAATCCTGCCTGCATCTGGTGGTGGACATGACCCGCCGCTGTGGCCAGTGCTAGGAATGTTCGGCTACGGGCAAGGCGATGGCGATGGCGAGGGCGAGGGCGAGGGCAATGCCGACCAGACTTCCATGACGGCGGCTGCCTACCGGGCGCTGCTCGACTACTATGCCAATGTGTCCAGTGCAGCGGGACATATCGTTTCCCTGACCTACAACGACACCAGCGGCGCCTCCTTCTCCGCCACAAACAGCACGCCCTTTGAGGAGGCGGATTACTCCAATTACTTGGCCACTGAAAGGCTGGACAACAACGACTTGGTCACGGAGGTGGCCTTTGGCACTAGCAACGCCTATGGTTTCGGGGACATTGTCAGTCCCAGTCCCGCTGCCAGCAGCACCAGCAGCGCCGGTGGCGGCACAGGCATGCCCGTCTGGCTGATACCCAGTTACAGTGTAATCCTGCTCTTTGCCGTGCTGGGCAACCTGCTGGTCATCTCCACGCTGGTCCAGAATCGAAGGATGCGCACGATCACCAATGTGTTCCTGCTCAACCTGGCCATCTCGGACATGCTGCTGGGCGTGCTCTGCATGCCGGTGACCCTGGTGGGGACACTGTTGCGCAACTTTATCTTTGGCGAGTTCCTTTGCAAGCTCTTCCAGTTCTCGCAAGGTGAGTGTGTGTCCCTAATTTGAGCTTCTCCTGTTGCATTTTTCCTGGCATCCCCTGATTTCGTTCTGGGAAATGCATTATTAGTTCTGGGACTAGGCCATCCCCCAAGGCAGCCCTCTAGTGTTATGACCTTTTCCTGGCTAAACGTTTTGTGTGCTCTTTAAACACAGGCCTCTCGCTTACGTATAATATTTGCTCAATTGTTGGGCCCAGGCTGACGTCAAAAGTCGGCTGGGTTGTCGTTGCCGCTTGTCAATTAGTCGAAATTACGAATACATAAGGAGCAGGAGCAGGCGCAGGAGCAGGAGGTGGCCATATGAGTCGAGTCCTGTCTCTGTCTCTGTTCGTGCGAGCAGCATTAAAATAATTTTTTACGATTATCGTCGCATGTGAATCGTTTTATTGGCTTTGTGCTGGCGGGTCCTGGCCTCAGCATAACAACAAGTAGGGGCTTGGGATAGGCTCTGTGGGGGGGTAGCCATAAAAATGGAACACATTGTCCCGGTTTCCTCAGCGTTACCCCTTTCTATGTGGCAGGCAACCTTGCAACTTCCCCGCAACACGCATGTTGGCCCCCCCATCCATGGACAATGAACCCACCATGGTGAAGTCCATGAAAAATTCCAATCATAATATTAGGATTTGTTATTGGCAGTCATTGCTGTCTGGCCAGGATACTTTGTATCCGAAACGGCCAACGGGCCGTAACATAACTTCAAATCAAACACTTGTCAGCGAAGTCCAGAAAAGGAGACATGGGAAGAGGAGAAGCTGCAGGAGAACCAGGAGTACAAGCAGGATCCTGAACAGCTGAGCACTATTAAAAAGACATTTGCAGCCTCTCCTCCTGTCTCCTCCTTTCCAGCCTCTGGCGTCGGAAAACGTAATTTAGGAGCTTGGGACAATTAACTGGGATTTGGTCGCCGCTGGCTACCGTGTGCTCCACTCATTGTTGTTCATGTTTATGATGGAGCCGCATTAGCAGTGGCCATGCCTCTCCCTGCCCTTCCTTCTTCCAAATGTTACTTACGCACTAAACTGGGTCCTGTAACTGCTGTAAACAAGGAATTGTGTGGCCATTGCGTACAGTAACGCATAAAGTTCCGGAGCCAAGGCTTAGGTTCTGGTGAGGAATGGGAATGGCATGGGATATGGTGTCAGGAATGGTCAGTTCCTTCTTTCAATTTGTCATCGTTTTCGCTCTCGCTTGTGGCACTTAGTAACAAATGCGCAGATTTTTCGCCTGTGCATCCGCAGGAGGATCTCGTAATAAAAAACAGGGAATGTAATGGAAAACGAAACGGAAGTGCGTAGGATGCGTTGGATGAGCAATTTAAAGGGGGCTAGCAAGGCGCAGCACATTTCTGGAAGCCACACTCGTGGACTGGCCACAATCTGAGAATTAAATAACCATTTCAAGGGCCGCATATGGAAGGGAAAGGGAGGTTGGTAAGGGAGAAGGAGGTTGGCTAGGGAAAAGGAGGTTGGTAAGGGAAAAGGAGGTCGGTAAGGGAGAAGGAGGTTGGTAAGTGAGAAGGAGGTTGGTAAGGGAGAAGGAGGTTGGTAAGGGAGAAGGAGGTTGGTAAGGGAGAAGGAGGTTGGTAAAGGAGAAGCAGGTTGGTAAGGGAAAAGGAGGTTGGTAATGGGTTTTGGAGGTGACTGCAAATATCGGTACAATGATATAGACCGACAGCAACAAGGACTGGTACATGAGCTCGCACGCGTCACCTACACGCCCAGGAAAAACATGCAACATGCAGCCAAACATGACAAGGGTCGCGGCGAGGTCTGCAATTACATCTGGCAGGAGACCACCTGGTCGCCACGTCCTCGCACATCCTAATGTCCCCAAAAAGGGGTGGCTTTGGGTAAATACGGAAAATAAAATATATGAAAAAAAGGTGAAAAGCAAGGCGTAGGCAGCTCCTCTACGGACTTTTCTTAAAAGCGCGTGTGGTTACAATGCCAAGGTGCTGGCTTTTAGCGAAAAAACATCCTTACAAGGTCCTTGAACAGGAAAAAAGAAGAGAAAAACACACACCCATTCAGCCAGTTGTGCTTAGGCTTTTATCCAGGAAAAATAATCACATAAAAGCAATTTGTATTCACTTTTAAATTTTGCTTTCTATGGGAAACACTTTATTAGACGGCATTCAATTATTTATTTATGCTGATAATAGTCAGGATAATACATATAATTTTATTTATATTTCATTTATGTTGATAATAATCAGGATTTTTATTAAAATATTTGGGGAATTAAAATCAGTTATTAACTTAATAAAAAAGGAAAAAGGTATACTTTATTCTTAATGTTTTTCTTACTAAAAAGTATTTGTAGTAGTTTTAAGGATTCTATTGTCAAAATCTCATTTCAAATGTTTCTAGCTTGAATAGTTTCAAAGATTCCCTTACTCAAAAATTTTTAAAATATACCTAAAGTGAAATATAATACATAAAGTTAAGAAAAGGGATCAAATCATTCGAGTGCAGGCAAGGTGTCCTTGCTGCCACGTGTGGCAGTTGTCAGCGGCAATAAAAGCCCTGAAATACTCGCACTTAAACGAGTTGAAGTTGGGCCAGGAGCCCTTTTGTCGTTTTAATACTCCTGCCATATGTGGCGGATAACCGATCCGCCAAAAAAAAGGACATTGCCTGCTCACGTTCAAACACACACACACACATCCTGCCCGGAGTCACACTTAATGCTAAGCGCCAAAAACCAATTTCTGGGGATACGTTTTTGGGCCGCTTAAGCGCCGGAACATGTGTTTGGCGGCAGTTTTTCAGGCCTTGTGTCCACACATATTGGGCTTGGAATGCAAAAGAGTGTGGCTTTCAGGCCTGCTCCCCCTATCGTTTCCGGTTCCGTTTCAGTTCCAGTTGTGGCAGGCCTAGAACCAGGCACCTGTACGTGGCTTCTGTTTTTGTTATTAGGTGTACAACTTTGCTTCCGCCGTTTTCCGATAGGTGGCTACACCGGCTGAGGCTGGTACAGCCACCTAGATGCTAATGCCTTTAAAGTGAGTGTGGCCAGTGCCTAACGAATCGCCATTGCCGTTTCAGTGACAGCTGTTGTTGTTTTCGTATTATTCACGCTCGAAAATGTCCGTTTATGTGCCCAATTCTCACCATTTGCGGGAAGTTGTACTTTTCTGTTACAATTCGAAAAAAACTGCAGCTGAAGCGCATCGAATGCTCTCAGAAACTTACGGTGATGCTGCTCTGAGTGAAAGAACGTGTCGGGAGTGGTTTCAACGTTTTAAAAATGGTGATTTCAATGTCGAAGACAAACATGGTGGTGGAAGAGAAAAAACTTTCAAAGATGAACAACTGGAAGCATTGCTTGATGAAGATTCGTGCCAAACCCAAGAACAGCTTGCCGAATCATTGGGAGTGAGTCAGCAAGCCATTTCAAAACGTCTCAAGGCCCTGGGCATGATTCAGAAAGAAGGAAACTGGGTGCCGTACGAGTTGAAACCGAGGGACATCGAGCGCCGTCTATGTTTATGTGAGCAACTGCTTCAAAGACAAAATCGTAAGGGGTTTTTACATCGAATCGTAACCGGTGATGAAAAGTGGGTTCGATACGATAATCCTAAACGCAGAAAATCATGGGGAAAGCCCGGGCATGCTTCTTCGTCGACGGCAAAACCGAATATTCATGGCGCCAAGGTTATGCTTTGTATTTGGTGGGATCAGCTCGGTGTAATTTACTACGAAGTCTTAAAACCGAGTGAAACCATCACAGGAGATCGTTACCGAACGCAACTGATGCGCCTTAGTCGCGCGTTAAAAGAAAAGCGG
>VNJT01006181.1:0-13204 GCA_008042655.1 Drosophila burlai | reverse complement strand
ATAAAATCGCTTGTCCCCGCGGCGACTTCGCTCGGGTTTCTTAGTCAAAGTGCGGTGACATTATTGGATTAAAGCGGAGTCGCCGGAGTCAAGGCCCGGGCGAAATGAGGATTCGAGAGTGTGTGCGGCACTCGAGTTATTGACAAGTTTATGTGCTTAATCCTTCCATAAAGCGCACCATTAAAATGCCAACAAAAGGTACTTTATATGAAAATTTCCTAGTCCCCCAGCCCCTGGCGTCCACTTTTATCGCCAGCTCATCGTTCATATTTCAATGAACGCGCCGAAATTTGAATGCTCCTTTTGCACTTGAAAAAAATATTAAAAAGGTTGGGATTCTGATAAATAAAATAAATTAGATTTGGGTGGTAAAAGAAAGGAAAATTGTGACGTGGGAATTTGTTTATTATAGTATTATTTATTTGGTAACATTTAATATTTTTAGTTCATATATCTGCCTCGAAATATATAAAAGAAATTGGAAAAATATCTTTGTATATATTTTTTATATTATTTATAAATATTTAAAAAATCCTTAAATTTTGTAATTCTTATTACGGTTTTCACCGGAAAGTGCTAAGATGGAATATTTTGATGTAATTTAATAATAAGTACATACATTTTCTTTGAATTTTTATGTAGTAATCTTGTTCAGCTTAAATATTATTACATAGCTTAATATTACTAAAAAATATTATTAATTTGCCTACAAATAATATTTTTGAATATTTAATTAACTTAACTTAACTTAACTTAACAAGAAATTAATTAAAAAAAACATTTTCATGAAGACTACCAAAAATCTATTTTCTAAATAAAGAAAACCTTCTATACACAAAAGCTCTTCAAAATTCGTAAAACATATTTTCTTCAGTGCTCTCAGTCCCATGTATTTGTGTATTTTGTATCTGTGAGAACGTAAGACAATCGACAATTGGGGGCGTGTCGAATGGCACACGATTCCGAAGGCAGCTGCTCAGCTGCCAGGGCTGCCTAGAAATTATATTCCCCATCATCTCAAACTCGGTTCCTGATATGCTCGGGTATTTTTATTGCCCGTGCCCCGCGCTCGCGATTCCGTGCATAATAGTGTAAAACTAGACATATATCTCCCGAGCGGCTATATATTCCCATAGGGCGAGCTGCTATTTGCAGCGAAACTCACGAATTCGTAATAAAAATGTTTTGCACTGCCAAACGTGTGCCGTTGGCCAGCATTGAGGATGAATTTTTTTGGGGGAGCGAAATTGAAACGAAATGGTTCCGTCTTAAGCGGAAGCCAAAAATGCGAAAGACAGACATTAATTTTTCAAACAATTTTGTATTTACCTCTTGGGCAGGAAGTCTAAATGATTTTCGGGGAAACAAGTTGAACTCATTGGGAAAGTGTTTACTAAATATGTTTGTTGGGAGGAGTTTTAAACAAAAACGAATATTTTTTTAATGATATAAATCTTCTATAAATATTCAAATGTAGTTAAATTGGGGTCATACATATTTTAGTATTTTTTTTTTTTTCAAATGTTAACAAATTTGATAAAAGGATATATGTATAGTCAAAAATTGGCCAACACGGTGACCTTAGTGAAGTTAAAATGCGTTTCATCGAGTAATTTTCTGTATATAATGATTACAAACTGTATTAATTTTTTTTTCATTTCTTAACATTTTTTATGGTTAAAACGATATTTTAAAGTATCCTATATGACGAATGTAATGTGAAGTCTATACTTTCCATGTGTCAGACTCACTTTGAGAACCGAAACTCCATGTGTTTTAATTCGGCGCCTTACCCATTCCACCTTCAACCCATTTTTAATCCCCTTATTTTGGAGCCGGAAAAAAAAGCTCGGTTTAAGGGGCAGAAGAAAAATTATGGAACCTCTGAGAAAACGTCTGGCGGGAGCATATTTAAACGATTTCACATTTCTTAATGATTCTGACAGCTGAATGATCTTTCATTTTGGGGTGCCCAAAATGTGTTTTTCGTATTCTCCTCCGTTCGCGCTTGTCAGTCCCAATTTGAAATTCGACTGAATGTGTATTCCGTATTTCGTATTTTGCCTCTCAAGTGGCGGCGGTCTTTAGTTAATGTCAGTCACAGAACAGAGCCCAGATGTTGCTCTCTCTTCTGGGGGATTAATTAGGCACTATACTCTGTACACTTTATGCTGTAACAAAGACTTCATTAAAGGGGCAACGGCAACCTGATCGGGCTTATCAGAATTGCTGAGCGCTTTTAATTTTAATTCTACTGCTAATACATCATCGTAATGCGTCACCCGGAAATCACCCGAAGGTGGCACAGTGGTCCATGGGTTCATTATACAGTGGTTCCCCTCTTGGGTGGTGCATTGGTGCGGTCGTGCGTGTGTGTGATAAGTCCTGGAAAGCAACGAACTACACGTTCCATTTTTCACAACAGTTGTTGGTCCTGTACAACCCTCAGGACTCAGGAATCCTCTATTAGCGCTTGAATTTTCTATATGCGGAAATTACACTTGGAATAAATAAAAGGAATGGATTTTAAATCAATTTTAATTATGCAAAAAGCAAATCAGGCTATATTAGAGGAAGAAATAAATATTTCGATGCTGCATCGATATTTTATGTTAAGACTGATACTAATCGATCATGTTGCGATAAATCAATATTGAGTTTGATAAATTTAAAAAATTGCAGCTTCCACAGCAACTTGAGCTGGTTTAGCTTAAAATTTCGATATTATCGATATTTAATCGGTACATTTTTTTAGATATTATATCGATAGTATCGCTGTTGTCAATATATTATTTCGGACTTTGTTCTATATATACATAGACTATACATTCCTCGACTACAGAGTTTAATTGTTTTGGCTGTGTCAGTGGGCCTCATGAATTCTATTTGTTGATTCAATCGGTCTTATTATTGTGCCACTAAATTTATTATTGAGAATTTTAGGTGCACTCTTGCTATGTTTTCAACCAACAAAAATATTAGATGAAATTGTATACAAAAATAAATATCAAGTAAAAAGTAATCGTGTGTATAAAAATTTTTTCTTAAAAAATACAGTTAAATACTAGGTTTACAAGAGTCATAAAAATATAATTTCCAGTGTAGGCTAGTGCGAAAATCAAGTCGAGGCCAAAAGTTGCCTCTGGATCCGCGGTGGTGTTGATTTTGTTGCCCTTGTTGGTGGTGGCAACGTCAAGGTGAAAGCCGCTTAAGGTGGTCGAGGGATGGGATGGATGGGCGAAGGTCCTTTTGTTAGGACTCGACATGTGCGCTATTGGATTAAGTGGCGAACGGCGGCGATTCAAGGACAATCGGCGGCGCAGCACGAAGTCTGAGTCCTGGCACAGTCCTGTTCGCTGCCACCTTCTGTCCAATTCGGAGCCAGACCGCGTAACAGGAATCCATTAAGGTGACCGTTTTATTTGCTACATTAGCGTGGGCCGGGGATGCCCCTTAAATGCATGCATTTAACCATCTGTCTGCATTTCTTGTACTAGAGTGTTAATTGAGATTTCTCCTCTCCCACTTCTTTTTTTTATTGGAACATTTCGAGTTAGTCGAGCGGAATGGTCAGGATGTGTAGTCATCCTATCTCTCGGGTACTTCAAAAGCAGCCTGCTGCATGCTAATTCCAAGCGAAAGGATAAGGACTATAGCCAGGAAGGCAGCTGCTACTGCTCAGATATAGAAATAGAAAGTCGCCCACGTGCCGTAGGAATGCCAGGAATTCCCGTTCGGAATTTCCAATCAATTTTAATTGGCACCCCATCGACGGATGGATGGCAGCGTAAGGAAATCCAGAATATTTGTGCATAATTTTAATTAGAGCATTTTTCTATTTGCGCAATTTATCTTGTTGCCTTTCGGAATACTTAGAAGCCGGTGGCGGTCGTCGGATGGCAATGGGTGTCAAGTCAGTGCAATAAATTATTTTAAACGAGCATGTCGAAGATGTCGTCCCGCCTCCACCTTCTATTCCTCCTCCACATGTGCATGTTTCGGGTATTTCAAATATTTTTATAGCTAGGTCCCTCGGACTCGGTTTAGGTATTCTATGGGTGCTTGGGAGAGCAGGAACCTCCTCGGGATTTATGTGCAATCGGGGGCTCCGAGATAAATCTCCTGCGCAGTCAAGCGGCCAGCCAATCAAAGTTGCAGCCACGGCGTCGGCTTCATTCAAATTGCTCCCCTCGGAAACTCATTTAAGTTTTCCTCCAACTCAGAGACAGAGATAGGTGAAAAGGATAAGAGGTCCTGGTCCTGGTCCTGGTGGTGGAGTGCCGAGGGATTGGGCCTGCCAACTTTGGTCCGGCTTAATTGCCCAGTGTCCTTGGCCGAAAAGCAGGGTGGGAGAGGCTTAATTGCCCCTGCCTGTGACTCCTTGCCCAAATGCTTAATTGCCATTTAGTCCTTTTTAATGGACTCCACTGTTCCGTTCGTTAGATTTCCGCTCACCTCCTTGCTTACTTTTTGGCGTGCCCAGTGTCCTGTTGTGTCCAATGTCCAGTGTCCGGTGTCCTGTCGATACAGCTCAGAGTCGCAGATAAACTTGCAAATGCTAGCATTTTAATGGCAGGCAGAATTTTTGACTTAATATGTCCCAGCTTATCTGTGTATCTCGGCATCCTGTATGTCCTGTCCCAAGTCCTTCGCCCCTTGAGGCCTCGTCCTCCTCCCTAGCTCGTTTGTATTGCATAAATTTTGGCCAAATTGTTTTGCTGCCGGTCCGATAAGACGCCGTCGATGGCATGACAATTAGCCCGAACTACATTTAAAATATTACTTTTGGCCCTCGGGTTTCTCTCTGCTCCTGAACTCCGATGTCCAGTGTCCTGTATGTGTCCCCTTGTCGTGGCCAGCTTTAATTGTTTCTTTGGGGGTCGTTTGTTGAAAGCGCAAACACGATTTGATTGCTGATATCCCAAATATTGACTATTGGCCTTGAATGCCAAAGTAGGATTGCTTTTAATGTGAAGGTTTCTTGGTTGGGTTTTGAATTTAAAATAGTTTTTGAGTACGAAGTTAAGTGGGGGATAGTTTAAGTTTATTTTTAGATAGAGATTATCTCGCAAGTGATTGAAAACTAATTTTCTATCTTTTGGGAATCTTAGGATGTTGTTATTTAATGAACTTACATTATTTTTTTCTTTAGAAAAGTTTACACAAACACAGATTCAATCAAGAAAAATAAGCTGAACTAGTTTTTGAATATTTCTTAAAGCTTTCTTTTCTTGTTTTAATTTATTTATGTACAAGTTTTTCATTAACCTTTAACACCTTAAAGAATCTCCCTAAGTGCCCAATTCCCTTTCTATCCTTTTATTTTACTTTTCTTGGCTCTTTTCAACCTGCCACTTGACGTGGCTCCTGCCCTTGTTCTCCTTCCCGTTGCACTTATATTTAATGAAAAAAAAAGGGAGCATTATTATTAAATTATATCCTGAGAAAGACCCCACACCCTTTTGGCCTTATTTGAGCGCATGACATAAACATAAACTTTGCGCCTTTTGTGCTAGCAAGTCCTGCGGGCGTTCCGTATATAAGTGTGTATACGTATCCTGATCCTGGCCGCCGGCTAACAGCAGCAACAACAACAACAACAACAATGCCAACAAACACCTTTAATATTTTCATTATGAAGTCATTCGGCGCGATTATTAACGCGTGACCCCCAAGGCGATGCACAGCATCCAGGGCAGGCCAAGGCGGATGACGGTCCAGGTCCACCCTAATGAACAAGAACAACAAAAGCATAGCCCAAAGTTTCTCATTCACTGTGAGAAATATTTTGGGGTTTAGACAAGTAAATTGAACAGAGAAAATAGATAAACTTTTAAGGAAATATGAACCAATAAAAAAACAAATTAATTCTGTTTCTTTTTTAATTATAATATTTTTCGTTTTCTTGACTCCATTTTAGTATTTTCGTTTGCTAAAAACGTAGAGTTACTTATTATTGTTTAAGTAAATATTAAATAATAATTTTTTTTGTAGAAAAGCAACTGACAAATTTAGAAGATTGTATTAAAGATTATATTAGTCTTTAATCGTATACGAAAAATACCCAAAATTTTTACATTTAGCTCGTTTTTTTCGCCGTGTTTTCTTAACTCCAAGGTAAATTACACTTTTTTTTTTTGTTTATAAGTGGCAGCCGCCCTCTGGGAGGATCTGCCCCCTCATCCGATGCTGGGCAAGTGCAGCTGTACCTAATAATCATAATAATTGCGCCATGGGCGTCGACGGCGTCGTCAACTTTTCCAGACGCCATCACCATCGCCATCCACCTCCCTCCGAACAACAATTGCTTATAAAGTGCGTGTGACACATTAACGGAAAAAGTCCGGCGCGAAAAGACCGGGAAAACCCAGGCGGCCGCACGGAAAAAGGCAAATAAAACTCGCGGCCAGTGGGCGAACTTCAAAAGAAATAAAGAAATGGAAGCAACAAAAAAAGTGAAGCGAAAAGAAAAGAAAAGTCCTTTAATGCCGTGAATTTTCCGAGGGATTTCTATAAAGTGCAGCCCGAGAGCGGGGGGAAATGGGAAAATTAGAGGGGGTCGCCGGTTTCACTGCGGTTTCAGTCGCGTAAATTGAAAAAATGTTCGTGCGTAAATTGGCTTTTTGGCCGGGGGTTCCCCTATATCATCGGCTAAGAAATTTAAATGGAAACAGGCGTGGCTGTTCACCTCTCGGCCGTATTTTTCCATTTTCCGGTGACCCGGCCACTTTTTCAAATTGAATTTCGAGAGCTTCGCGAGCTCCTGAGAAGGACAGAGAAAACCCGGCAGCAAATTAAAAAGAAATTAAGCCAATTTGCCTGTACAAGCCAGGATGTGCGGTACTCAATTGGAGGATGCCAGGATGCCAGGCTGACCGACCGGCTGAAAGTGGCTGCCGCGACTTCTTGTTGTGGCTCGTAAATCTTGGCCCATAAATACCCGGACAAGTGTCCGGACTCAGGACTCCGGACACTCTATTCCGCTTCCGCCTCGCTTCACTGCCAACGTCTTCATTTCGGCGTAAAATTCTTTAATCTCTGGTTCAATTCAATTAGTTCGAGCTGACTAGTTAATGCCGCTTCCAGTGTCCGCGATTGTCCTTTTTGCCGGAGGTGAGTGGTATTGTCCTGCCCCGACTTTGTCACCGAGCATTAACTTTTGCGATTTATGGCTACTCTAAAGTGGAGTCTCTAGTTCTGGAGTGAGGCAGTGAATTTTTATGGTTATCGCTGTAGGCCGATATCTGCCTAATTAGTAAATTACCTTTCTTTGTTGTCAGTAGCTTGTTATTGAGGGGAAATTACCAATTCTGATTAGCCTAAGAATTATTAAAAATTAAGAGATAAGCTAGTTTATAATCTGTTTAAAAATTTAAAGGTGGATCACATTTTTAATCCTCATCTTTATGAAATACCGAATTTTCCCAGCTTAGGAAAATTCTTATGTACCTCATTATTAGCTCCCTTAATATATTTTAAGAGTTTCCTTGTTTGCGTTATTATTATTATTAAAGATTTACAAGGAAATGAGGCGCATTTGGAATCGGAAATGGGGCTTAATGGGATCTAACCAAGTTAAAAAATTTAGAATTTTTTCAAGCTAGCATCAATATGAAGTGTACCTAGCACAAATACAGATTTGGACATGATTCGGTACCTACAAATGCGTAATTTGTATAAATTCTGAAAAATCCACGGAAAATGGTAAATTAATTAAAATTCATGAAAATATCAGCTGTCCGTGATTCTTCCTTGAATGGCAGTTAGTCGCTGTTATCCATGGCATCGGCACTTGTTCCCCTGAAGGAAGGACCAGCCATACCTCCAGAGCATCCGGCGACATTCTCGTTTTCACGTGGCGAGGAAAGAGGACTGGCATTGTCCTCTCTGGGCTTGGCCTTGCCGAAGATCAGGGCCGCCTGCTTGGTCTCGGCCAGCGCATTGATCGGAGCGGTCACGGTTCGGGGCTTCAGCACCAATTTCGGACGATCATCTTCGTCCAAGACGCCGAAAGGATTGTTTGAAGTTGGTCCAGTCGACGATCCAGATCCAGCTCCTGAATCTGGTCTTCCGTTGCTGCGATAGCCAGAACTGCCGGCATTATTCGGATTATAGTGACCGCGGCGATCGCGGTTGCGATTCTGCACAAAGTTGTTGTAGTTTCCATTTCCATTTTCCGCATTTCCTCCACTGTTGTAGTTGCGCTGCCGCTGTACGCCGCCGCCATCTTGGTTGTTGTTGGGCAAGGAGCTGGGAATTAACATTATAAATAAATTATTAATACATTTTAGTAAGCTCACAATTTGCTACCCAAAAACTAATTAATTATAATACTTAATAATTGAAAATGGTGTTTTTAAAGCTGATAGCCCAATGAAAAATGAGCAAAACAGTACTAATTTGATCTGTACATGAAAGACTAACATAGTGCTTATAACTATCCTGTTAGTTATCGTTTTCTTCCTGTAAAGCAGAGAAGTGTGCAGAAATGCGCAACCACATGGTTGCTTTGAGTATCAGAGCTTTATAAGCTATTGTTTTTCACTGGTATATCGAAAATCAGTTATTATTTTTCCGAGTCAAAGAGTTTGGGTCCCTGTCAATGTTAGCTGTAAATTTTCATAACCAGGACTTCGAAATTCTGACAGGGAGGACATAAACCAACCCCTACTGCGACTAAAATCACCTAGTTGCTAGAATTACTCAAGGTTTCTATCTGCTCTGTGAATTTGAAAGATTCACGTTTTGCTTACCGATTAAAATTGAAGTTGCGGGTGCGCTGAAAACCGCTGGTCGACTGCTCGTCGAAATTGGAGCTGTCGTTGCGCATGCGCGGATTGCCGCCCTGGTAACGGTTGCCACCGCCTCCTCCACGATTGTTGTAGCTGCCACGAATGTCACGGGTGCTGCCAAAGGACAAGGAGCTCTGGGTGGGACTGCAGTGGGACATTTGACTGCTGCTGTCGCTGCGCCGGCGAAATTGTTGGGACCCAACGCTGTCATCCCGCCGATAATTGCGTCGCTGTTGGTAGGTTCCTCCACCACCGCCGCCTCCTCTGCCCCCTATATTTTGGGATGATCCAGGTCCGCCTCCGCCGGAACCGGGAAGAGTGCGGCGATCCGCTATATCGATGCGAAGCGGAGCCGAAAAGTTATCCAACTTGATGCGACCATTGCAGGAGAGGGCCCTCTTCAGCTGTGTCAACGTTTCGAACTCCACGTAGCCATAGCCCTTGAACTCGTCCGTCTCGCGATCCTTGATAAGGCGCACGTTCTTCACCTCAAAGTCGGAGAAGATTTTCATCACATCGCCCTGGACGAGGCCCTTGGGTAGGTTGCCCACATAGGCATTGAAGGGCGGCTCCGTGGGAACCTGACGCTGCTGATCGCGATTTCGGTCGCGATTACGAAAGTCCCGGAAGGTGCCACGGTTGTTGTCCCGGTTGTTGTCACGATTGTTGTCCCGATAGTTATTACGATTAAAGTCGCGACTCATGTGTTCGCCATCATTGTTGAACTCGCGGTCTTGCTGGCTGGAGCGATTGGCCATAGTCCTTCTGCCCTTGTCCTCTGAAGTCTTCAAGCGACACACACACACAGAATACCACCGAACACGCTGAACGAAAAGTCCGGAACTTGTTTTTCCAGACGCTGTTGATAAGTCTACACGAGACGTGAGACTGGCATTTGGAACGAAGGGCACCCAGTCGTATTTTTGACAGCCAACTGACACTAGAAGCAAAGTTAACAAGATGTGGTTTGTTTTTAGTTAAATGTATTCAGAGGTTGCTTAGATGGGTTTTCTTTCTTTTTAGGTTAAAGAAAAGAAATCCTTAGTTATATAATTAATTTCTGGGAAAAATGATAATAATCAGCTTCATTTATTTCTTAAAATCTGAAAAAGTACGATACAAAGTTGCGAAATTAAAATTCAGAGCCAACCCTTCTTTATACAAAAACTCTGCATAAAGTCTGCTGTGCGCGAAACTTCTCTCCGAGTTAAGGTAAACCATAAATGATTAATTATGGCGCCTGTCCGCCGCCTGCCTTGCCCCCTTAAACCCCTTAAACCCCTTTCTGCTTCACCATATTTTTGCAAAAACATGTGTAAGCAGCAGCAGCGCCATCTTCGCCGCCAGTTTGTGTTTGTTTTATGGATAGCAGCCAGTACATGAAAAAGTCAACAGCAAATAGTGCAGCCAAGCAACAGTAAGAGCAGCAGCAGCAGCAGGAGCAGCAACATGTACATCACCAAATGCCTTGTGTTTGCTTCGCGAACTCATGACTCATTTTTGTACATTTGTCAAAATTTGTGCCATGTATCATTTTAAACAGTGCCTGCCCCTGGGGATGGAGTAAAGGTTGTGTTTTGGCCACAGCCATTGGGAGTGGGTTGAATCCAATCCTGGCCTGCATTCGGTTTATTCTCTCTCTCTGGGAAACCTTGCCCCACTGGGGCCCAAGATAAATCGCCAGCAACACGGAATTAAAAACTGATGTAGTGATTAATTTATCACTTTAGGGGAGTACTGGCAAAAAAAATACTTTATTCAACTTTAAAAAGTGTCAATTATGAATAGATTTTAGTATGCAAATAAATCATTATTCCATATCCAGAGAGGAAATGGTTTTTGGATACTATACTATTTCTTAGAAAAAATTTTATTTGTATATTATTTTAAGTATTTGAAAAAGCGATAAATTTATTACTCTCAAGGAGTACAGAAAAAAAAACGTTTTCCACATTCTACAAAAGTTATTTTAGATTTATTGTGAATTGTTTACCGAGAACTACGTTTAAAGAGATTTTCTCTCAGTGCTCTTGCTAGAAGAGTTGCAGCTTCTGGCAATATTTAACTAACAAGTTGCATTGGAGAATGGTCACACAGAGTAGAGACGTTCGAATGGTTTCATCCGAATGGAATCGAAGTGCACGGAGTTGGGCAGTAAATAAATTACGAGCGGCAAATAAACGCGCTTCATTGCATCATCGATGGACACTGGCTACATGGCAGAGGTGGAATATGGTAGGATCTGGGACGAGAAGGGGTACGGATCCACAGAGCCAAAGACAAAAACCCAGAAAGATGTATGGACAAACACAGGGACAAGCAAACGGAAGCGGAAATGCTTTCAGCTGTCGAATTTGTATGAGCTAAGGGTCTCATTCCTCCTACAGGGATCCAGAGCTTTTGTTGTAAGCGCTCAATCATTTGATTGTTGCAACTGCGGAGCTCAGCTCATCGATCAGAATTAATAAAGATTTGGTCCTGGTGATTGACTGACTGACCCACCTCGACCAGCTGGGATTTCTGTGTGTGGGGGCGAGTGTATGGGATTGGGTGGTTGCACCATCATCGCTGCCCTCTTTTCTGTGTGTTTTTTTTTCTGTTCTTCTCGTAAGCAGCCTCGAATAGAGCATTTGTTTCTAATCGGGGAATCCCACTTGAGCGGCATAGAAGCGTAAACGGTTTCAGCATTACACAACATTAGCGAAATTAAATTGATTTGGAGGATGTTGTCGAACCACCACCACCTTGGGTACACTCTAGGAAAATTTTGAGATTTTAGCTGTATTTTTATTTGGGTAATTTTAAGAAGGAATAGGGACAAATTATTTATTTTAATGAAATATTAACACCTGAAAAGTATACCATAAAAGTTATCAATAAATTAATATCAATATTTAGCTTTACAGAATTTATATATTTTTTTCTGCAATTCTTTAGGGAAATCTTACTTGAATAAAGACATTTTATTTAATATATAAAATTTCAGAGTTGGAAAATTAATATTTAAAACAACCTTTGAGACTTACACGCTCCTTTGCTGTATATAAAAGTGCCGGTATCAAGTTCGATTAGTTTCTAGTTTTTATATTTTAATTAATAGATTAGGCATATTTCCTTCCAGTTTCCCTTATAAAATACCTATTTTTCTCCTGATATATATGTATATCAAATTCCTCAAACATTGTCTTTTTCCTATTCCAAGCTCATCATAATGACGGGCTCGGCTTGATTTATGCCACAGCTCCCGCAAGTATGCAGCGTAAATATCTTTATGGGCCAATATACTTATGAGGGTTACTCCATTAGTGCACTTGTGTAGTATGTACCTTACATATCAAGGGTGTACCCAGGGGGTGTGGATGCGGAGTCCGCTCACTAATCATATTAAACGAAATTCATACGTCGCCGCATTTATGCGATTTGCTGCTCAGGACCTCCTGGAAAAAGAATCCAAGGAGCGGGCGAAGGGTAGCTACTAGCTATATATACACATATATGTAGCTCTATTGTTGTTATGGCTCGGTCTGGCAACATTTTTCGTTGTCGTTTAAACTAATTGAGTGTTACAAATTTTATGTGCAAAATCTTTAAGCTAAATTGAAATTTGTTTTCTTTTTTTTCCCCTGCTGCCATACATTCTCCACATATGGATGGTGCTGCGGGTAGTGGAAAGTGAACCCATTTAGTGTTATGTGCACATTCTCGTCGCTCAAACCAGTAAGTGCGTTGAACCATTTTAAAATGCCCGAGTTGAGGTATGTTCCCCGGTTTATTTTTTGTTCACGAAAGCAGCCTACACGGGTTGGAGTTTATATTTAAGGGAGGAGATACGGTCGCGCTTCTCTTTCATTTTAATAATTGAGGTTGAAGTTCGCGATGAAATATTAAGTGTAGGATAAGCAAACACACATATATATTTTGGCTTTATGGGTTGGTTAAAATATGAAGGTTGTGTATTTGTTTAGTTGGGAATTTAAATATTTTAACTATTTCCATGAGATTTATTTGTAGAGAGTTTTTAGGGAAATCAGGAAGTTTCAAGGGAATATTCAGAAATCCCTTCTTTGATTTCTTAAATCCTTTCATAGAGGCTTATAATTTTAGTCAAAAGACTTTTAAGCAGTTAAGGAGTCATTTCCGACCCTATAAACCTGATATAATCATGATCAGCACCAACAGTACAGTCAATCTAGATTTGTTCTGTGTTTTTTTTATTAATTTAATTTATTTTAATTGTTTAAATTGTACATTTTAATAATCCGATTTGTTAACCTAATTAAAACTTGCAATGAAAAACTTTCCGAATTCAATTTAATGCATTTTTGGTCGGTCTTTGGTTTATGGTCGATCGAAGCTGCAAGGGTCTTCAAACTTCGGCTTTCAAAATTCTGAACTTCCTTTCTCGTTTTTTC
>VNJT01006180.1:0-10771 GCA_008042655.1 Drosophila burlai | reverse complement strand
ATTTTTCACATGTCTTGCAGAAAATCGATTTGCATCCGGGGACTAAAAGCACGGCGCTTACACTTCGGGCAACACTGTACTAATTTTGCTGATGCTGCTGGCAAACTCAAACTCAAAGCACGACAAATACTCGTGCTGGCGAAGCCAAAGAGTGGAAATAATTTTGACAAATTATATGGCCACACATGGCGGGGGGAGACCGGAGGTGGCGGTGGCAGGCGCAGCTCGAACGCGTCCCGAAAAATATGGCAGCAATTTTTCAACGCGTTCGCCGCCCATTACCATCATCATCGCCACAACTCCGTGTTCAAAGAAGCCGACAAAAAACCACATCAAATTCAACAGTAACACGCAAATTTCGTCTCTTCTTGTATCGGGACCAATTTGGATTTTCTTTTTTAGGTTCTTAGGTGGGCAGAAAGGAGTGAATTTTGATTTTTACCCTCAGCATCGTAGGCGACTTCAGTGGCACGGGGTCCCCAGCGACCGGCTTTGACGGGAGTGGGACTTGGCGAGCCGGCGCGCTCGAAAATACCGAGTGACCGACCGGGCGCATCGCCTGCCGCCGGATCGGCCTCGGCGATCGCGGGCAACTTACTTTCAAAGAGCTCATCCAGCGGCTCCAGCGAGCTGGCGCGGAAGCTCGGCCGCGTGAAAGGGGCCAGGCTGGTGGCGCGGTCGAAGACCGAGGGTCCGGCACGGGGCACGCTGCCCTCGCGGTTCCAGTACGCCGGCGGGGGCACGTACGGCTCGCTGCCGGCACGGGTGCTGCGGGCGGGACGGAACGGCGAGGCCGAGCGACGAGCTGCAATTAGAGAGTTAAGTCACAGTAAGCAGGAGTCCACAGGAGGGGTCGGTATCGTGTTCCCTAAAAATACAGCTTCCTAATGAAATGGCCGATCGACGAGATGAAACTAAAAAATTTGTTCATATGCTGACCCGCTGGAGGTTATTGATAAAACAGCTTAGGGCTTCCATTACCAACCTTTCTACTTCAAAATCTTTCCTACAACCTTTCAGTTCATTTACTTCATTTCGATAAGAAAAAGGATATCATTACATTTTTGATTGTTTAGATGAGTGACTTATTAGAGCAGCTAGCTATAAAATCAAATTTTAAATGAATTCTTATGGCTAAATATATTTAAAAATGTATATAAACTTTTTAGGGTCAGCAAGGACTCCTTTACTGCATTTCAAATTTCTGACTGGAATTGTAATATTGCCCATAGGGTAATTTATAAAATTCTTTTAATGCACTGATTCAACTTATACACATAGATTGTAAAGTATAATGAAGCATAATATTCAATATTCAATATTCAATCATTTACAATCTTATAAATATCGTATATATCTCATAAATATTCCTATAGAAGTCAACACTTATATCTTGATACGTATAAATTAAACTACAACGCACTTCTTGTCTTCTAATTTTCTGCTGTCAGAAGCCTCAGAGACTTGTACTTACCAGATGAAAAATCACCACCAAACCAACGATGCTTATAAAACGCTTACAATTGAAAGCGAACAACATACTAGACAAATTACATAGTTACAATTACACAAAACTGTGGGCACGAACCAATAGATAAATTTACAATAATGGAAATTTCAGTTTTGATTCCCCGGGGGAATCGTACAAGTGTCTGCCAGAGAACATGAAACATACATTTTCAATTGGAGAGTTCGTTAAATATTTCATTTGAGGTCGTATACATTTTTAGTTTGTAATAGAAGTTTCTTTTGAGTATTGATGGCAGTATATTTACAGGCACCGCACAGTGTAATGTGAATTTCTATGCTTTGATTTTAGTAGTGAAACGAGGGACTTGGACGAGATACAACAGCAAAGTGGACGGGTAGAAGACATTGACAATATTAATATCGATGGGCGAGTGATGGGTTAGAAAATTAAAGACCAAAACGATTCTTCCTTTGTGAAATAGAGTTTCAAAACACACGTTGTCTGGATTGGAATTAAATTTGACTTTTATTATTAATTTGGAGGTTGGTTTCTCTAAAGTAACTGAAGTGTCATTTGTTCGGGTATAGCTGCCAGTGGGCTCAAGTAGTTGATTTAGCGCAGAAACTAGGCTCTTTTGGTACAGCAGCTGTTAGAAGAGAGGCTTAAGATAATTGGGGATGAATGGGCTTTTTGTTTAGGAACGAATGAGTGGATGGGGCTCGTTAAAAATGTGTTTATTCGATTTTAAATATAATTAATCGCTACAATTAAAATTAGAGTTCTTCTTTTTATAAATGTTTTGTTGTTGGTTTTATTACTTTTGTTGTTCTTGGTGTTGAGTTTGTATAAGTTAATAATTAAAAAATAAAGTAAAGCATTTGTATATTTATATATATATATATTATACAATGAAACATTTAACGAAATTTTCACTCGATTTGACTATTGCTTCGGGTCTCGGGTATTCCTTTTTACAGACAAAAGAAGTTGGTTACAATTAATTCTCGGCTCCCTACGTATTGTTTAAGTTTAACAGATTTTGCGTAAATTTACAAGAGTCTTACTACGAGCTAAGCAAACAAAAGTAGTTGAGTTTTCGTTAACGCTCAGCGCTTCAAACTTTTATGGCTGCAAAATATAGGGTTTAAACGGTAATAGTTTAGACTGAGAAAGTAGAATCGTAACAAAATTGAGAGGAGTCTGCAAAAATTATGTGTGGCTGAATTTGAAAAAATTTCGTTGAGTTCGTCTTTGGATGTTTGATTCAGATTTTGATTTGCTATTTTTTATGTTCGTGCTTACATTTTGTAAATTAAGTTAATTGATTTTCGTTGTTGATGTTGTTGTGTTGTAGCTGTTGTTTACTTTCCTGCTGATGTTGGTGTTGGTTTTTTTGGATTTCTGGTATTGGTTTTAGAAAATGTCTTTGATATCCTTACCCTTGTTGAGCTCAGCCAGCAGCTTGTCCTCTGGCTCGTACTCCAGGGGCACCAGGGAGTTGGGGGTCAGGGGCTTGTCCCTCAAGTAGAGACCGTAGCGAGATGGGTACCTGCATTGGAATATTTCGAGCCATTAATTAATTCCCTCAGGCTGTTGTGGGGAGTGTGTACCTGCGCTCGATCTCCTGCATGCGCTTCAGATGATCATTCCAGGCCTTCTCTGCGTCATAGTTAGCTGGAACTGTCCACAAAAACACAAAGTAAATTTAAAGACTCCCAGAAGGTGTTTCCCTAGCTGGTTAGGTTTCCATAAGGCCTTGCAGCCAACAAAACAACACACACAGATTTGCTTACAGAAAGTGGTATCTTGAAAGCGTGGGCTCACACGACGTATGCGCAATGTCGATACGTACGCAATCCCAGAAAGCAATGTTATCACAGCGAAAGCAGCAAATAGAAGAGAGGGAAGCGGGAAATCAGTAAAGCGAATTAAAGAGCGGTTTTTGTGGGTGAGCTACGCCCAGTGCCAGGTGAGTTACGGCTCGGGTTAGGAGTTAAGTCGAACGGAGTTCATAGCAAACCCTTGATGACGCGGATGACGGACTGATGGACTGATGGGCTGATGGATGGATGCGACACACCACAGAGAGAGCAACTGCAGATTGTTTAAAGATTTTATTTCACACACAAAACACATACATATACATATATACAGATGTATATACTGACTAACAAATAAATCATCCTCTGATCTTTCGATATTTAAACTACAAGCTACACACAATCCTGTTCACTAAATTTAAGTTGTCTTTTGCCCAGAGAGAACAACAAATATATATATAAATATATATAGAGAGAGTGCGCATAAAATATCAAAGTATATATCGCTCGGACATATACCTATGTGTATTTATTTTGACGACACACACGCTTATGTATATTCTGAAACATTTATGAAAGAGAGAGAGAGAAAAAACAATTGGTTAGTCCAACAAAAAAGGCGAAAAAACAAAAACTATAATTCGGGAAAACGGGGTACCAGGTTGAAGGTGGAAACGGGGGCATGAGGATCTGTTTTTCGCCTGTGTGCTAGTGTGAGTGTGTGGAAATTCGGAAAATTCGGAAAAGAGAACTTTTGGTTTCTGCTCGTCGAGGGCCGCCGCTGCCGCAGTCATTTGATCCCAGAGCACGCACCAAAAATTGAGTCAAAAATTCCTCTTATGTACCTGATACACGGATATATAGCACATTCAGAAGTTGTGCTTTTGTGTGTGAGCATATGTGTATTGTGTCTAAATTGTTTTTTTTTTGTGTTGTATTTTTTGAGGTCTTTTGCCAAAATCAACACAAACGAGTCGAAGCGAAAATTTCATTGACGTAATAGTATTTTGGCTTTTTGCGCTGGCATTTTTATTTTTAAATTTATGAAATCATAGCGGGCGCGCACACAAAGACTAAGTCGTAAAGGAAAAATCACAAAGTTATGGCGGATCTGAAATATTCAAGGTGTTGTCAAAAGCGTTTCGTGGCGCAGGCATTGGTGAAAATGCAATTCTGAGATGATCGGCGGATGCGGAGTGATTGAAGTGACTCGTCTGAATTGACGGACTGAGTGATCGATTGATTGATGGCGCGTCGGAACGAGGAAAAAAGCTGAAGGAGCTTGTTACTTTCGGTTCCACCGAAGCCTTAATAACCTTGCAAAACTGAATCAGGAATCGAATTATTATTAATTATTATTAAATGGGAAATTTTAAATACAAAAAATTGGTTTCCCAATGAAAGAGCTGTAAATGTACTAAATTTACTTTAATAAATAGCTCACTGATTTATTGTTCATCAAATATGGTTTATTTTTGGCCATAACGCGTTCCCCTCTTAGCCATTTTAATCTTTGCTTGTGTCTAATTTTAATATAAGTATACAAACTTTTAGTTAGTCTTATATTGGATATATACATACATATATACCCATTTAGTGAATAGTA
The DNA here is from genome assembly GCA_008042655.1 of Drosophila burlai. Taxonomy (NCBI): domain Eukaryota; kingdom Metazoa; phylum Arthropoda; class Insecta; order Diptera; family Drosophilidae; genus Drosophila; species Drosophila burlai. The sequence goes on along the minus strand of VNJT01006180.1, from coordinate 5,874 downwards.
TTACTATCAAGGAGTTTGCATTCCAAGGAGTTAAATGTATCTTCTCGTTAGGATATATAAATTTAAAGCCGCATCATTAATATCTTCGTAAGCCCGTCGTCTTTATCATCGTTTATTTTAAGACTTGGAACTATAAAATCGGACTCTACAAAATGTTATTCCTACTAAAATATATTCCTGATTTGATTTCCTGTTTTGCAAGGCTACCGAATTGAGAGTTAAGCGGGGATCAACTAGAGATTGCGCGTAGAATCGCAGGACTTACTTGTTCGGCTGTAGTGATGATCGTAGATGGCACGGGGCGAGTAGCCGTAGGTGTCGCGGCTCACTGGCAGATATCTGTAGCCAGAGGACTGGACGCGCTCGTTGGCGGTGGCGGGCTCGTCGTAGATGCTCCTGTAGGTGGGCGAGTCCAGGTAGGAGCTGTAGGGGCGGGAAGCCCTGGGCGCCTCGTGGGCGCGGATATCCTCGGAGCCTATAAATAAGTGTTTGGATAACCGAGCGTTAGTCCATTGGCGCTAGAAATATTTCGGCTATTTTCACTATTTGGCTCAATGCCAGCGGGGCAAAAAAAAATTGATTTCTTTTTGGCGGTGTCTATCTATGAGTTTCTGCTTTGTTTAGAGCCTCGGCAGCACATATTCTACATTTTTCTCTCTACATACTTTTGGGTGGTGAAAAAGCTTTCCCAAGCGTATGATATGACACCTGCCAAAAGAAATAGACTATATGGTACATATAGGCCAAGCTATTTGTGTTGCTCACTGCTCAGAGTTTAATAATATATATACTTGTATTTCGGAACGCAATTGAGTGTCCCTAAACCAGCAGGAGTTTTCAAATATTAAACAAGAGTCCACATTTAATTTAAATAATTTCCTTAGTTAATTTCCTTTATAGTCCAGAAGCACACTAAGAGCTCTCTAGGAGCCCATCATAAATATTAAAGTATGCCTAATCGCTATCATTTTTTTTTTCTTATAAAGATTTCGGCCCCGATTACTCACCCTTCAGGGACCTGATGTAGGACTGCCAGAATTTCGCCTTCTTGCTGGGGCTCTCATTGCGCCCAATCATTTCCAAATGGCTCTTGAACATTTTGATCGATTTGTTTTGGTTTGTTCACGAAATAATCGTTGAACTCGTTCGCTGCAATAGAGTTTGGGGGACAAATGCGTCTTTTAGAAAATTTCCAAAGTGTGAGTACTCGAATCTTATTTATTTCCCGAGAAATTGCTTGGCAGCACACACGAATCCGAGTCGTTTTCCCTCGATTGATGCGTTGTTATCTCAGTTTGGTTTTTCGCTTGAGCGTTGAAAGTCTCTCGGTTCGAAAATAAACAGGCTGTGTGCCACTTTAGAGCAGTGCAAAGTTTATAAAATATATACATATAGCAAATATAATACCACGATCGGACAGCAGCAGCCACCGCAAGATCAATCTCACTAAAAATACATTTTTTTTTTCCTCGGTTCTTGTTGTTTTATTTTTCGTGGGGCGGCTGCTTCTGGTTTGCTCAAATATAAAAATATTTTTTGTTGGATACAAAATTCACACTTCTGTGCATGAGAGCTGCAAAATCGAATATGTATATTCTAGATCGCAGTATATATGTGTATATATATTGTTATCTATATCTGTGTACGAGCTGCAGCTAAGTTTTCTTTTATTTTTAAATGTCCTTGAGTTGAATTCGCTCTGTTATGTTGGCTTTCAGCGGAATTACTTTAGTCTTGAATGGCTGTGCATAGAATTCTCGAAATCAAATTGTACAAAAGGTTAGAAGCTTCGAATTCGTTCCAATTATTTATTATTCCTAATTAAAATAAATGCGAAATTGATTCGTTATTGTTTTGTTTCATAAACGTTTCACTTCACGCTCGAAGCACTTCGGTATCAAGTGTCATTCCGTACGATCCTCTTATGTAATCAATGTCTTTTGCTTTTCAAATATCGGTTCATTCATAATTCAGCCACATAATTTTCATAATTTGTCACCAGGTAAATGTTTTGTATTCACGTTATTTTGCGGCAAAAGCACTGTTTATTCAATTGTAATTAATTCGATTTTATTTCGATTATAAATCCTTTAATTTCTTGATTTTCCATGGGTATTTATTATTCAGTATGCTTCGGGTTGGCTTACAATTTAAATTTACTCCTAAAAAATAGCGATCTATCCTCAACGAAGAATTTTTTCAAACTGCAAACCCCAAGAAAATTCGCCTCACCAATTTCCCTCGTTTCAGAATTTTGCCATTCCGTTTCGGCCCCAAAAGCACGGCGCATTCCTTTACGGCGTAGGTTGGCCCCATCCGTGAATCTCGCTTGCCTGTCTGTGTGGGGTGCCATGGGATGGGATGGGAAAGCTCCGAGTGATCGAGTGATCGGTTATGGGAAAGCTTTCTGCTAGATCGTGTGAAATAGCCATAGCCACGGCCACCCATATCCACCCATAGCACCCACTCATTCAAGACTCGTATCGCGATGACGCTCTGGCAATGATCATAAAAAGAAATCCCACGTATGATCCTATATTTTGTTGTTTCCGAATGTCCCAAGGCATGTTTTATTTTTTCGCTTGATTGTTTTCTGGCTTCCCGCATAATTTTAACTTTGCTCTCATTTTTTCATACACCATCCCACACATCTCTCCCGAAAATCCAGAGTCGTGTGTTATACCTTTTTTCGATTGCTTTCCATTAACCCATGTATATTTTAATTTATTTTGCTGCACTGCACTTGAATGGCCCGAAGGAAGTGCGTCAATTGTGGTATTGAATTGATCAATGAACTCGTCGCGTCCATTAAATATTTTCTTTCATTCACATTTAAAAATGATCACAAAATCCCAAAATGATTACTTTATTTTATAATATGGTATATGGAAAAATATTGGATGTAGGTTTAGGTTTATATATATTAGCCATTCGTTTGTTCTTCTTTTTGAAAATATAACTTTATAATATTTTCCCAGTCATTGCATTATAAATATAAAATTTAAATTATTTTCTCGTATGTTTTCTTTTTCCTCGAATTAGCTTTTTTAAAATCGAAAAACCATTTGCATCTACAATGTAGATTCTACATGCCAACAAAGATAAATAAACAAAAACCAACTAATGAAATGCCACCGCCAACTTTGAATACCCAAAAAATGCAAAATATGATACGTTATTTAAATTAAATTGAGCTGTAAAATGTAAGAAAAAATTGTATGGAAAAGAAATAAAGAATATATGTAGATTTGCATTACTAATTTAATAAACAAAATAGTGTTCATATATATTTAAAATGAGAACTTTGTAAAGAATAAAAGGAAAATCAAAATTGTATTTTCTTTAAGGCCGATTTTACATTTTTCCTCAAATTATTAGACTCTCTTGAAGGGTACAAATTAGACTTCCCACGTGCTGCCCGATGTTTGGTAATCTAAACACAAATTATTCTACAGAAATTCCCCTGAAAATGTATAAACAAAGACGGCATAAAACCAACCTAGTCCTCTACAATTACAACGGGTTGAAGGGCAGATAAGAGATCTTTCCCTGGGAGGAAGTAAATATTCGGCTATTTATAGAAAAGTATCTTCATGGAGATCAGAGTGACCTTTATACTTGTGTTCGCTGCTTGCATGGGTCTTCCTGGCGTGTGTTTTATTGGCTCCGTCAAGTCAAGGCCAGCCGCAAGTGCATTCAAATGTTCTTTTGACCTTGTTTATCATAGAATTTTACCCTTAAACAAACTTTTGATCGTCATTGAAACTTGAACTTGACTTTCAGTAGCCGAATGCAGTTTAACGAACCAAAACGAAAATCGAAAATTTAAATAAAAAGAGCACAGAAACTCTCGGGAAATTAGGAAATACCTGGCAAAGGTTTTTCGATTGATTCGGTGATTAAACTTTTACTTTCTGGCACACTTTTTTGGCTTCTCATATGCTAGAGTTGAGCAACTATTTATTTCACTTTCCTCTTTTATTTATCCAATTTAATTTTAGATTGGCTTGCAGTTGAATTGGCTTTTTAAAATTTCTTTGTTGTTGCGGTGAAGGGCACCCAGGATCAATGTACCCAATAAAAATCTATATTCTCTATCCAGCTAAGAAAATCGAAATAACAAAAATTCCTGCATAAATGCGTAGGTACGCATTATGTTATACTATAGACGGGCCTCTTGAGAAATGGGATCAAGATGTAAGCTCATTATTTAGCAACACACATACCAAACAATGTCGATTAATTTGTCGTAGAGGACGCCCCATATTTCATTTTACATTGTATATTCACAACTCAATTATAAATGATGTACACTCACCAGTGGTGCTGGTTACTACGTGGTACCCATACGGCACTAAATATGTATTCATTCTTGATCAATATCCCTGAGCGACTTATCTATATAAAACACTGGAACCCGAAGGATATAAGAGTTGAATCTTCAAAATTTAGACAATCACTTTTGTATGTTACATTTTTTTTTATCAAAAACTCTATGAAATGGGTGTTGCCCAACATGTTTCTATCAACAGTTGGCTAGCAAGATTCTTTTGTGCATTCCGTGACGTTAGATTCAAACTTTCATACCAGATACCGCAAAGTTTATTTGGACAATGTTATGCAGTCATCCCTTAATTTAATCAACATATTTTGGGTGCCGGGTATTTGACAGTCGAGTTCACACGGCAGCTTTCTTAATTGTTTTTAGAAATTCCAACGAATAATTTATCTACATTTTATTACTCTTGCACTTGGTCTCTAATAAATCTAAATCTAAGTGCGAAGGTCGATGGTAATATTCGGGTGAAATCAAATGAAACTAAACGAAAAGCGAATTATAAAGATTCTACAATGTCAGCCTGGCGTATGAGCAATTTTTTTTGGCCTCACCCAGTTCACAAAAGCAATAAGAAATATTCTACAAATATAATCTTGAGTCATAGCAGATAAGCAAAAAATAAATAAATCTAATCCTTTTGTTTTAAGATCGCGAACTTTTTATTTGCATTGCTTTTAGATGCTCTGCTCAATTTAGTTTAACAAAAAATCCCATACTTCATTGCCATTTAAATTTTAATTATTTTAAGCATTCACAAATTTTGTTAACTATTTGTCCCGTCCTATTTCCAGACTCGTCAAAACAAACTTAACCTTTTGGACGGGGTTCCTGTTTTTAGCCTGGGTCGTCATCTGGGGACACATAAATAGAGCTTAATGGTCTTTGGTGCCACAGCCGAAAAGCTTTCCCTCACTCTGCGCTGGGCAACATACAAACCGAATATAAATACACACATAATGTGGCACTAATACATAGTTTTGGCGAGTCTATATATAACAATGTTTAACCTTAACATATAGCAGACACCTTCAAATGAATTTTTCTCGAAATATAAAAATAAATATGTGCACCCGATAGATCGTGTGGATATAGGTTCGCTCTCGCATGAATTTGCAGCTGAAATCTGTATCTACATAGCCTATGGCCAGCTAGGGTCGGATCGGCTCAGCTCCCCAAAGCCGAAAGACCGAAGATCCGACATCGACCCACGCAAATGAACTTGAAAATTAATTGTTTCTGCAGCCCCACAATTGCAGATCAGGAGTGTTCCGGAGAAGGGGCGTTACGAGGAGAATATGTAGGCTCTATGTATTGTGAGCGATGTATACATTTTCCCAATGCCAGCGGGGGTTTGCTTTCTATAATTTATTTGGATTTCAGACACTATGTGCATTTTAAACAGAATTTGTTTATATTTTCATTAAAACTGAATGCCAGACTGGAAAACTGAAAAAAAAATCAAATCTTTTGGCATATTTTCATTCCTTTTACACATTATTTTCCAAATACAAATACTTTGGTGGCCGTTTTGCTTT
>VNJT01006179.1:0-28923 GCA_008042655.1 Drosophila burlai | reverse complement strand
AGCTTGAACATCTTGGACATGCCACGCCCCCAAAGTGGTGGTATGCATAGATAACTCTGTGAGTGTCCAGATCTACCATAGTAGGCCACTGTACGCAACCACGCAGTTCTGGTTTCGGAAACGGAATCGGATCTGGAATGGGATCTGGAACTGGAACGTGGATCGTGGAAAATTGAGGGGGGAAGCTGAGGTTCAATTTCATTATTCGACTTTTCTGCGTCGCTGTTGGATGAGCTGACTTCTCTAGTTATGGCTTATGGCTTGTTCTACGTATATAGATACAAAAGGTTAAAGATACAGATATTATGCAGTTATTAGACAAAAGATACATATAGTCAAGAAGGAGAGTCATTACGTAAGGATAAACGAAACACACACAAAAAGATACACAAACTCACAAGGAAAGTAAAACACAAAACGGAGAACCGAAAAGAGAGAGAAAATAATTTGATGGTGCTAGTTAGCTAGAGCTTCATACGATTAGAAGAAGAGTAGTACAGATACAAGATACAAGATACAAGTGCGAAAGAGGTCACACCAGGGGCTAAGAAAGAGACAAATATAGTAACTGAGAGTGAGAGAGAGAGGGGTATGGCTATAGTTACAGAGACAGAGATAGGGAGAGAGAGAGAACTGATTGCAATTGAAGTGGTCTTGGTCTTGGTTTCAAACTTCGGGAAAGTTAATTAAATTTCCAGAGGAAATTCGGGGATTGTGGGATTCAGGCGGAGGCGGGGTAACAACAATCTACTTGAGATGGTGGTGAAAACTTGTACTTTACAAACTAATTTACTTTCGATTCTTATTTCGCTTTCGATTTGAACAGAATGCATTGGAGGGATGTTTCGTAAACAAAAAAGTTGTGTGCGAATTATCACTTTGGCATACTGGGTTTTGGATTTTGGAACTGCTACCATTGCTGCTCAGTCATGAAGGTGGTTTTTTGGGGGGTTTTGGTTTTGGTTTGGCTTCTAGGGTTCCGGGATTAAGGTTGGCTGATACAGGTTTCGCTGGGTTGAAAGTAAAACATGATATCGCAAATACTCCAAGTACTAGCTGGCTTACTTGATCACAGTCTCGTTTGTTTAACTAAATCGAAACTGAAGATGTAACTGAAAAATTCACACAAAACTCACAAACTAACTACAAAGTTCAAAGCGTAGCCAGTCGCCAAAAGCGGTATCTGCTGCTGCTGCTGCTTGAGGCCTACAAAAACTCAAAAAACTCAAATGTTCAAACTCAAAGCCGCTGACAACAGAGCCACAAGATTTACACAAAAAAAAGAGAGGGGAAACTCAAAGCATCAAAGGAAGCTGATCAACGGTTGTCCGAAGGCTAAGGATACTTTTGCAAAGTTTTTGGACGATGAAAATATTATATATTTGATTTTTTTGGTGTAAATATTTATAGGACAATTAAGCATAATTTACATATTTTTAAAAAGGATTAAAGTGTAAAAATCGGAAATAAACACAGTTTTTTACTTTTTCTCTTACTATAATATTTTATAGCTAATTGTTTAATATTATTCAAACTAAACCTTTGCAATCGCATCAAAAAAGGATATCAAATTTGAATTAACTTCCCTGAACCTGGCTGAAATCCACTTGAATTACAAATTATGAAAAGTCGATGGATAACAGGACAAGATCTCAGGGCAAGGTGAAGCAAAATGTATAGACAGGTAAAGGTGGCAGAGACAGGTGAGCAGGTGAGGAGAGCGAATGAACTGAGAGGTGGGGGGACGGAAAAATAAGAAGGAAAGTCAAAAACAGTCAAAAAACAAGACATGCGACAAGAAAATTGGGACAAAAGAGTTTCGATATATTGACTTATATACGATATTTATGGAAATATACAAATTTACAATCCGTACTAAACTAAATCTAGATCAAAAAGGGAATATTTCGGGTCGGAACTGAAAATGACATTCAATTGAAATTCAAAAAGGGTGCAAGACTCGAGCTGCTTTTGGCTCAGTGTGTCGCCGTGTTTGGGTGTGTGTGTGTTTAGGTGTATCTGTGTGTCGTTTCTGGCTTAAAAATATTTGATCAGGTTTTGCATTTTGGTTCACGTGAAGTGTTTTCGTTTATTTATATTTAAGGGTTATTCGTTTTGTGGTTTCGTTTTTCGGTGGTTTTTATTATTTTGGGAGGTTTGGTGGGAGATTGTTGGGTGTTTTTTGGTTTTTTTTTGTTTTTTTTGGTGGGTGGTGCATGAGTTGGTTCGCATACTTTATTCGACTCACTAAAAAACAAACAAAATTCGATACAAACGGCTATAGAATTCAGTACGAATCGACTACGACGAAATTCTATACTAGTGGCATTCAAATGCAGCAAATTTGGTGGGTTAATATTTCAAGTTGGAGATTTTGTTCGATCGATATTCTTTATTCTTTGTTTTGGGTACGGGGGGTCTCGTAAACCGAAAACTCAAAAGACTAAAACTAAATGGGGGAAATCGGCGGGCAGACGATGAAAATATATCATTTGATTTCTCTTCTCTACGTTAGGGATGAAAGATAGAACTCGGATTGAAAGATGCTGGCTTTAAGAGAGGGTTCTAAGAGACATCGAAGACACCGTAGACGTTTCTTCAAGTGTATACTTGTTGTGTGTGTTTGTTTCAGTGTCTGTGTCTGTGTATGTGTGTGTGTGTTTGGGGTGGGGGTTTGGGGGAGGAGATAGTAATCAATTGACCAATAGCTATAAAGAAAATCTGTTAAAACACAATAACAAGGAGAGAGTTAAATAAATGTTCTTCCAGATGCAATACACACGAGTTTACAACATGACATCGAATATTCAAATATATAGAAAATATTTACGGTTTATATACGACATAGAGAGATATGTACATATATCATAGTATACCGCCAATGGGAACGAACGAAATGGAACGGAAACGGAAACGGAAAAGGTCAACACAAAAGGCACACAAACAACTGAACAACAATTTTGGATATCATAGTTTCCGTTTTTCTCATTGTTGTTGTTGTTTTTCGTGGTGTATATATTATATATAAGAAAAAAAATATGATTAAAAGTTTTTGAATATTTTTGGAGTATTTTGGGTATTTTCTTGTTGTTTTCTTTTTCTGTTTTTGTTTGTCTTGTGGGCGAGCTTTTGTTTGTCGCTTTCAACGAGGCGAAGATTTCAACTGAGTTTTCTGAGTCGGATTTTGTTAACTGCTTTGGTTATTAGATCAGAGCTAGATTTGTTTGGTTCTCATATTTATCATTTCGTTGAAAAAAGGATGTGTTTAGGCGTGGTATTAAAAATAAACCAAAAAAGTACAGAACTCAAAAATCTTTGGTTAGTTTCTTCTGTCTCTCTGACTGGAAAAACTAGAGTTAGTAGTCGGAGAAAAACGTAAAAATGAAAATACGATAAAAAGTACAACTGGCAAAGGGCTCTGGAAATTTTTCATTACCTTTAAAATGCAACAAAAAAGTTTTCAACTTAAAAAGTCTTGAAATCAAAATCATGAAAAGATATCTCATTCTTGCGAAAATCTAAATAAGTTTTTAGATATTTCTGGGAATGCTTTCCACGAACTTCAAATCAAACAAAAGAGAACATAAAAGTGTAAACCTAAATGAGAGTTTGAAAATAAAAAGTACATAATTCAAATAAAAATAGAACCGAAAATCGAATGAAAAATTATAGGAGATGCACCCAAATATGTTGTAATTATTTCCATTCTCCCACCAAAAAATATATATAAATATTTTTGGTTAAAGCCAAAGCTAATGCAGAAAATCGGGGCAAATTATCGGCTGTATTTTACAAGCTGAAGCCTCAAAATTCGGGGTATTATGCGAGTGTTTATGGGGTTATTTATAGATGTCTGTGAGTGTGTGATAATGTGTTGTGCCCGGGACTTGAAAAGCTTAAGCTTAAGATCGGGACTATAAGGATGTATGGTACAAGGTCGGGGCCAGAATGGGGAACCGTATGCAGGTCCCCCGAAACATTCCGCCCCGAGACCCAAGACCTAGTGGTATCTCCCCCCTAGCACATGGAAAATGGAAATGTATTACAACACGAAGATGGCCACTTCTCCCCAGAGTCCTTGTTCGTTACAATATTTTCGAGGATTTCTACAGCACACCTGCCGCCTGGTCATATCGCTTATTGCCCATTCCCAAACATTGTTACATGGGGTTGTTTGGGGTTTTGGGGAGAAACAGAGAGAGATTAACTTCACCATCATCATCAACAATTAAGAGAGATATACGTATTAATTATAGTAGAGATATAGATAGGTTTATATATATATAAATATATTGTATGTATACAGGGCTTGTCAATTTCGCAAAAAACTGTGTGTGATGTAAAAGAGACTGGATTAGATTAGAAACGATTATTAGTAATAACAATTTTGGTCGATCAGTTCTAGCTTGATCTTTATGCCTTTTGAGGATTCGAACTCTTCTCTGGGTGTCGTCGCGTGTTTCGTTTACACTAAGACTCGAACTAAAACTGAGGAAACTCAAACTAAAACATAGAATGCATCTTAGCCTAGAATACTGGGCGGTGGATAGTTTTTATTGGGGAGTGGTTTAGGCGAAAGCAGAAATTATGGGGTGAACGTAACTGAACTCAAATTAAACTCAAAAGTGCCGAAAACTCTTTCTCATTCTTTTTCAACGTATTTGTGAGGTTACTCTGGGGACTTCCGGTTCCGTTCGAGGGGAAGTAGACTCTATCTGTCCGACGTAGGTCCAGTTCCGATCTGTACAATATATGCGTGTGTGTGTGGCACAAAAGCTGGAAGCACTTCGTATATGGGATATTCACACATGAGCCAGCGGTATGTACAAACACTGATGTGGATGATCCCAAAGGATCGGCGCGCCAGGAAGCGGCATTATATTATGGATAATATCGGCGTACAGATAACTGGCGGACATTCGAAACGAGTAGCGAGTAACCAGTAAGGCGCAACACCAGAAGCGAGTAACCAGTAACAAGTAACCAGAACATGTAACGAGTATGTATAGTATATCCTTTTGGAGTGCAAGCATATCGTTGTAATTATTATTTTCAGAGTCGCAAAAGCAAGTGATGGATTGGCGGATTTTTGTACAGCATTGAGAGAGTGGTATATATATATATATAAATATTTATATATAGAGAGAGTTATAGAGGTAGAGATAGATTTATGTTGCTGTTATTCTTACACTATACTCTGACCTGCTCGTTGGCTGAGTTATATATTACAGAGTGCAAGGAACTTGGCGATAGTGTAAAAATAATAGTGACTTTGCACAGAACCAAAGTTCAACTACAAAAGAGTAAACTCAAGAGGTAAGTCAAGAACTCAAGAGGAAGTAAAGTAACTTGGTTGGGAGGGGGATTTATCTGGGGGAATTATCTGGTTATCGAACTAAAGAGATATATCTTACGCTTGACATTGACACAGTTCACAGTTCAACGGTTAGAAACACAATACGAACACATCTATGAGAATCGTTGGGTATTTGGATTTGGGGAATTGGGGATGGCACAGAGAAAATGTTATAAATATTATTTAAAATTTAATTTTTAATCAAAATAAGTTTGATTTGAACTGAAATAACTGAAAGTAACACCAGTAGCGAGTAACTAGTAAAAGTAATCAGATTATTACATTTTCTCTGTGCGGGGAATCTTAGGGATCTTTTTTTCTTTGTTAAGGATATAGAGGTCAGAGGACACTATAGATATACCTTAGGTCGGGGGCAACCGACTGGACTTACCCGGGCAGCGAAACTGGTGTTGGGCTTCTCGAGCAGCTCCCACAGATACTTCTGGTACTCGGCGCATTTACCTTCGCCGAACTCCTCCTCGTCACGCTGCCTCAGGGACTCGGCCTCCTTGCGCATCTCCTCGTGTACGTTCTCCTTGCGCTGATGGTACTTGTGCTGGCAGCAGGACTCCAGGTACAGCTCGTCGACGCCCCAATACTCCAGGTCATCGCTAAACGCAAGCACGCACATCTCGTCGACGATGTGCAGCTTGCCGGTGCGATAGAAGTTCAGGATGGAGCTGAAGCTCTTCGGGTGGCGGTCGAAGAAGTACTCGTTGTCGGTCAGCGAGTAGTCGTCGCACAGCTCCACGATGGCCTCGTGGGTGGTGCACTCCCTCAGCCGCCCGAGCCGCGTGTGGGGCAGCCGCTCCAGCGTCCGCCACAGCACCTCGTGCCGGACGCCGCCCACGTTGATGGACACGCGACTGTTCACCGCCTTCGATTGGGCTATCATGAATGGCTCGGGCGGCGGTATGGAGGACATGGATCTGGAATGTGTCCGCTGCAGGGCGCCGGTGGTCTGGCTCTGGCTCTGGCTCTGGGTGGGCATGCCACCTGAAATGGATTCGCCTCCGCCTGCGCCACCGACGCCCCCGCCACCGATGCTGCCAGCGATCTGCTGTGACGTTGTGGGAATCGAGTGCGTTGGCGATGCGACTGGGAATGGGGCGTAGCGAACCTCCTTGCCTGCTGCTGGTGTTGCTCCTCCTCCTCCTCCTGCTGATCCTGCTGTGGCTCCTGATCCTGCTCCTGCTGCTGCTGCTGCTGCTGCTGCTCCCGCTGATGATGATCCTGCTCCCGCTCCCGCTGTAGATCCCGCAGAAAGACCTGCAGCAATTCCGGCGGATGGGCCAGCAAGGTGGCCGCCATCAGCGTAATCCAGCTGGCGTGCACCAGCGGCACCAGCTGCCCCAAGGTGATAAGCAGCGCCGCCAGCTGCTGGGAGAGATCCGAGGCCGAGGCCACCATATGCACCAGCTCCAGCGGCTCCCATTGCCCGCTCCCAGTCGACGTTGCCGCTGGTGTCATAGTACGGCTGATTGTCGCCCATGTCGGTTGCATTCGTTGCAGCTGCATGCTGCTGATACAGGAGTTGCTGCTGCTCCTGCAGCTGCTGGTGCTTGTGCTGCTGCTGCAGTTGTTGCTGAAGCTGGAGCTGCTGCTGCTGCTGCTGCTGTTGCTGCTTCGAGAGTTGCTGTTGCTGTTGCTGAGTCGCTTGTTGCTGCTGTTGCTGTTGCTGGCCAGCAGCCTGTCCACCTTGCAATTGCCCGACCATTTGTAATACTCCATTATTGGTTTGGAGCGGTGTCGATTCACCCGTTGCCCAGCGTACCGCCTCACGGTCCCTGTCGCGTTCGCCGACCATAAGTCTGCTGCAAGGAGGAGAGAAGAAAGAGATTTATTAGCCAGGCAGAACAGGGAGAAATTTTGAGGTAAGTCTTTAAATTTATAAAAACATAAAAAGGCATTTTTAAATAGTTATTGATCATTAAAACATTTTTAAGCTATCTTTATAAGATTTCTAAAATGTTAAAATATTGTTCATAATTTTATTTCAGTTGCTAAAAATGTACTATATTTCTCCTACTGTAATTTAGTGTCCTTTAAACTTACCGCTACATCGCGTCAATTGTCGTCATTACAGCCTCCGTTGGTGTGTGTGCTGCCCCGCTTTTCCGCTTTCCCTCAGCTCTGGTCCTCTGCTGCTCCGCCGATTGCTATCGCCGGGGCAATTGATTCCGATTATCCGGTCTCTATATATATCTTTAAATATATATCTGCGGCTCAATAAATCCCTCAGTTGCGGTCTGGCCGGCTGCTGGCTATGTCCTTCATTCTCCTTTCGGCCTTCCTCATTTTTGGCTTCCGGGGGGACTGTTCTTTGTGGTCGGTGACGTCCTGGGAATTGAACTCTCGGGGACCCAAAGTGCTCCAGCGGCAATTCTCGTTGTTATGTCTATGATCACAGTTTGTGTTCTGGCCTTGATTCGTGGTTGAAAGGCCCAGGTTTCAGGTTGAGTTGAGGTTGAGGCTCAGGCGTGGTTTGGCAGCATTTTGTGGGGGGAGGGCGATAGCTGCAATTTTTGGGGAGAGAAAATGGAGAACAATCGGTGAGAGTCGTTTATGGGAAAGCAATTATATCTGACCGCATATGGGTGCCCGATAAGCTGCGTAAATGCCGAGCACCTTAATTATGCGTGCCGTGTAATCAGGCTTTCAGTTGGACAGTGGGGCGCACAGGCTTACTTAAGTTTAATTTGAATTGTAATAAAATTTTAAATAAGATTAATAGTTCCTCTCAAAATACAATAGATTCCTGTTCAATTAGGAAAACATTAATTTATTTAAACAATTAAATATTAAACCCCTTCCCTTTTCTTTACTATTCCCAATAGCTCTTCGAGGTCAGCGCCATGAATAACCCAGATACTCTTTTATTGAATCACCCTATTTATAATGCCACGCCCACTGTGCTCTCCTCCTCCGTTGGACTGTAAATCAATAGTTGCGGACAACTGATAAGATAGGAAACCAATCGGCGGCGGGTGGAAGTTTCCACCCCCAATTTTCCCTCTTGCCAGACCCGTAGCATAGTTTTTGGGGCCAGAGGCAATTATCGCATAATTGCATATGCAAATGAATTGCGTTTGTTCGTAGAATTCTTACCCCCGCAGGGCGAATATCGAGGTCGCGACTCTCTTATTTATTAGCGTTAATTTGCAATCGCCAAAGGCTGTGCCTTTGCATTTAAATGCGTCTATTTTTGGGGTCAGCCTGCGTTGGCCTTTGCCCAGATTCAGTCACATTTTCAGTCCAATTTTCCAACTTTCAGACTTTGCTGCTTTCTGCCGCATTGCAATCAAATTTGAATTTTTACGAACCGCCGGAAATGGCAAGTAATAAGGAACGGGGCATTTTTGAAATGGATTGCTATGCGTAGCGCTTGAGGAGAATTGTTAACTGACCTCAGCCAAATGTCTTCATTTGGTATTCAGTCGCAGTCGCATTGCCAGACATTCGCATGCAGATTGCAGATTTGTGCGCCACCTGTCACTCTCGCTGCCCTTTCGCCTCGCGTGCGCCACGGGTCATGGGTTAAGAGTTATACGGGTTATTCGAGTTATACGAGTTATGGTTATGGCATTATGACGCTCAAACCGTATAGTTTTGCTGCATTTTAGCCCGACTAAATTGTTGTTTATTAGCCGCTGACTCCCCTGGCTCCAAGTGGCCACTCCGGCGTTATATAATTGGCGAATGGCAATGCCAAAGCTCAAGCACTCACATTTTTGACAACATTTCTGGCGAGTTTGCTGCTAATGGGTACAGTTTTTAGCCCCAAGGGTGTCATGGACTTGACATTCAATTTGGGAATTGGAAAAACTGATAATTTGGATATATTTTGATTATTTTGTATAAATGCTTTAAATATTTTTCAATTTGAATTGTATCAAAAAACCTAAGTTAAAAATTAGTTTCTTAAAAATTTACCATGACACAATTATTAAAATTTATATAACATTAATATTTGACTTGAAAAAGATGCAATTTAATTATTTCACAAAAACTTCTCTTTAATATTCGATATAATCTTAAATAATTTATATTTAAACAAATGATTTTAATGGATAATATAGCTCATTTTATAGCACAATATTTCTTCATACTCTTCATCAAATTTTAAATTCTAAAATATTCGAAGAGATAGTAATACTTGTAAGAAGTCTTCAATTTTAAGAATAATTGAATTTCAAGTTCAAATAAATTCCAAAAAAATATATCACTGACCCAAAAATGATTCTTATCATATTTTCTTATTATACAGCATACTTTTCGAGGTATTTCTCCAGTTGATATTTCCTTTCCTTTCATCAAATTGAAAGCTTTTGTTTGCGCTGCTTGAATTTCTCATTTATTTTAATCGCGTGCGAAGCCAAAGGCAAAAGTTTTTCTCTTTTCGTTTTTGTATTGCAATTATTTCTGGCGCAAAATGAAACTAAACTGCATGCAAACTCATAGTTCTCTGAGCAGTTCTTTATTTTTATTTATTCTGTTTTGTTTTGTATTGTTTTGTTATTTGGAATGCATGCAACATGTTAGCCCCGCAGCTCGACAATTAATTCTCGGCCGAGAACTCGGGCCAGAATGTGTGTGTGCGTTTGTGTGAAGTGGCCAACTTCACCTTGGAACCTGTTGAATTGCCTTGAGGCTAAAACGCCGTGGCAGAATGCAATTAATTTCCCATTTTAATGAGGTGAGACCTTTTCGTTGTTCCAGCGAAACTTGGTCAGAAGACAAGGACGACGGCGAGCAATTTCTTTTGACTGCTTCTGGCCTTGTCATAAAAACTCGGCCAGATAATGGCTGCTAAAATTTATGACAACACCCACTCACACACACTCACCCCAAGACGGTATTTAGTGCGGGGCCATAAATCTGCAAACATAATTTGCTAACACGTATGCACAACATTACAAAATGGCCACTTAATTGCCCTTAAATTGTTTGACATTGTCCATCGGCGTCCGTCGGAGCCTTGACTTTTCCCAGACATTTCCCAGCCAGCCGCTTCTCGGGTTACCATACACACAATGAGGACTCTGTAAAGTTGCTCTGGCCAAGTTTGATGACAAAGCCAAAAGCCAAGGGAAGGCAGCAGGCAGCACATGTGTGATTAATGATTTCTTTGCTTTGTTGACGCTAATTGAAAAATGTTGGCCAAACATCAGCGAAAATAATTAGCAGCACAGGAATGGAGAGGGGGTTTCTTGGGCATTGATTGAGGATTTTAAATCTGACGCAGGAGAAGGTGATGATCGATTACGCAGACAATGGGCTATATAATATTGTTTATGAACTAAATTAATTGGAAAATGTAATTAGAGTCTAATGATGAGTAAGTATAAATATTTCACTAGTTTCAGACCTTAAAGACCCTTGGTCCGCCTTAAGTAAGTCAAAACTAGCGGCTCAAAGGATCTGCTGTCATTCCTTCTGCCATTTCCTCTCTCGTTTTTGGCAACGAAAGCCCCCCGCAGGACAAGATACATTGCATCAAATGCCAAAAATCCACTTAAGTGCTAAAAGCAGCGAACTCCGAGCTTTTCCATTTGCATATTGCATGGCGGAATGTTTCCTGGCTTTCGCTCCGGGGCAAGTTAAAGGGTTGTGCGAAATGGCCAGGACGAAAACAAGAACAACAACGCGAAACAAAAGCGAAAACTAAAGGCAACTAAATCCGGCTGAGGAGGAGAGGGAAAATGCCAAAAACAAGGCAATACAAATATGTACAAAAAGCGTGTCAATGTTGCTCGTTGCCCGTAGCTCTTGTTATGCCAATTGTTGTTACAGTGTTCTCCCATTGTTGTTCCGCTTGCGAGTGGCAAACATTTATTGCCGCCGACTCTCTCTCTCCCAGCGTCGCCATTGCCATTGTCTAAATTTATGGGCGCCATTTTGTTGTGTTTGGTGCAAGCATTTTGCAAGTCAAGTGCATTTATTTTTAAATGCTCTACAATTGCCGCGAAGGGCGAGACGGGCGAGACGGCTTCGAGCGACCCTTTGAAATGTGCGTCAGCGGCAACCTCAACACTAGATGTCCGTGCGAAAATGCTCGGTGTGTGCCGGGCTTCCTTTCGCCGGCGGGTCTTCCCCAATTCGACGCCATTGACTTCCGGCCACTGCCACATCCGCCGACCAGCTGACCCTTGTCAGCACTGAGAGAAAATGTCAAATAGTTTGCTTAGAATTTGGGCAGGGAAAGTGGAAAAGGAAGTAGGTGGGAATATGGGCCCAGCGTAGGTTTTGATATTATTAAGTATACGCTCTGTGGTCCCACTATGAAGGTGTGATAAGGTAAGCAATTAATTCTGATAATAATTAAAAACTTCTGACGGGTTTCTTACATATGCGCATTATAAGAGCGTGAAATTGATATTGTTTTTATATTATTATTCTTCATAATTCAGGTTTTTTAAATATCATAACTTTATGGCTTAGTTAGCATTCATTTAAATTTGGAAAGCTTTTCAGTGTTACTCTTAAAAGGCATATTTTAATTTATAATTTAAATTACTATAGGTACTATTTCATTTTAATTTCTTGTTATTGCTAGTGTTCTCTCAGTGTCCTGTCCTAATTCTATTTTGGCCACGAAAATGTGCGAGGGGCGCTCGAAGGAAAGTTAGCGAAACTAGCACTCACGTCTCGGCTGCACACTTTCCATTTTCTGTAAATTTAAGCGAGTTACTCTAATTGTGTTCGCTGCCTTTGCTTGGCTCTCCCTTTTCCTCGACTTTTCGGGCTTTTCTTTTGCGTGCCACAGCGACTTATTGGCCATTGGCATGCAAGCTGCTGCTGCCGCGGC
This sequence comes from Drosophila burlai, assembly GCA_008042655.1. Lineage (NCBI taxonomy): Eukaryota > Metazoa > Arthropoda > Insecta > Diptera > Drosophilidae > Drosophila > Drosophila burlai. Next base: position 16,759 of record VNJT01006179.1, on the reverse strand, counting down.
TGCTGCTGCTGCTGCTTCTTGCTCTTCCTCTTGACCAACTTGTCTTGGCCTTGGCTAACATTTAAGGCATGTATATGCACACACATATATGGTATATAAGTATATAAAAATGTGTGGGTGCTGCCACTTTCGCTCAATTGTTGCACTTGCCACAGCCGGAGAGAGCATACTTTCCGGGGCATTCGTGTATTAACTTAATTGCTTTTATTGGGTATAACGCGGCTTTATGGTCGCGAGCTCCTGCAGCCCGACATGGCGTCATCTTGAATGGATCCCTCCTGGATTCCTGAATACCAAAATCGATGGCAATGGGGTGTGCCAGGCCAGAAAGGTGTCATTAACCCGCCGACGGCGACCCGATGGTTAATATCTGCAGTGCGTTCGTCACTTTAATGGGTCCCCGCCGCTTGTTGCTGTTGTGTTCTGGCCTTTATGCCTTGCCTCCTCTGGCTCGGGCTCTGACTCTGGCTCTGTTTTGGCCCTGTCAACTGCGCAGTTCGCCGGAGAGCATCAAATATTCATAATCAACTTTGGGCCATTGCCCGTTTTGCGTTAACGCTAACGGTCTACCTGTCCAGCCATATAGACTCCCCATACTCATATGTGCTATTGATTTTCGATTATGGCCAATGCACACCCCTTCCAGGGGTACACTTGAAGAATTATGTGTGTTACCATGCTGTTGACCTACATTTAGGAATTATTTGTTTTAGCAATAAATATACAATGCATTTAGATTTTTTTCAGTACAATTCTTGATTTTCTGAATTAGTCCTTGATTCAATTTAATGATCCCTTCTTGTATAAATAAAGTATGCTTATGTGTTTTAATTAATTAAAATACAAAAGACATCTTGTTAAACCTTTATAAATCTTTCTCATTCTTATCCTCTATCTTCAATTATTCGGTATTTATTATTTATTATTTTGTACTTGCTTTTTGTGCTTTGTAGAAATTCTTACATTTTTCTCTTGGTGAACCTGCCAACCTGTTAGCCGTGCGTGTTTGGCCTAATAAGTCATAGACGTTAGTAGGGAGAGGGCCTCAATAATGCATGCCATTCGGATTCGAATCGAGTATTGATAATGCCTTCGATTGGCCTATTGCAGAGGGGCTTTATTATTTTTTCTATTTATTTTTCCAGACAGACACACATTACTGATTTCAGAAATTCCATTATACTTTTAGTTAGCTAGATCGATAAATAAAAAGTTATACTGCCTGGTAGAAGAAGTTTTATGATATATGATCTATATAATCAATATATGATTGAAATATATACATAATTCAATTATAAACAAATACTTTCCAGTTTAAATAATGTACCCTTAAAGTATTTCTTCCATAAATTATTATTAGAAACTTCGTGTTTCTTTCTCGCCTTGTGGGATTATTTATTCCTTGGCTCCAAACATTTATCAAGTCTGTGGGATTAACCATCTCATGAATGTTTCAACTGTCCGCTGTCCCCTGATAATGATAAATGATTCGCCGGTCCACCTCACTTGCCGACGTGTAAGTTCATTGCTGGCCAAGTTCTTTGTTTTGGTTTTTGTTATTTTGGGTGCTATATTTAGCGCGATTTGATTCCGCTTGGCCATGTCAGCATGTAAGGAACAACAAAAAATAATAAATAATGGCTAGCAAATCGCTTAAAATTCCACCAACGCCGCACGCAGTGAATTTTGCTGCCCAGAGATTAATTGGGCATCCGAAAATAGTTGGCCGGAACCCGCTGCGACTGAGATTGAGTTCCTGGAGGCGGGAACACGGAGTTCGTGGGCGGATTCGCGTGCCTTTTCGCAATTAAAGTTCAAGTCAAATGTTTTCGCCAAGCACGTGTTTGGCTTTTGACCCAAAAAAAAAAACACAAAAACAAATAACACATTCCATCTCTCAGGGAATTCTTTTGGGCCTACTTGCTGGTCTAATTTTAAATGCGACTAAAACATTTCCAGATTCGCTGGCTGGAAGCATTTTAATTGCAAATTAATTGGTACTTTCCGGGGGGGTGATCATATCACAAGAAATTATCTTTCCGGAAAAATTCAACAAAAATTTGTATGGTAACTTTTTAATCTTAGATGCAAAGCGCCAACTAATTATAACGAGAATAAATATTTGTGAAAGAGGGAAATTGTAGTAACCCTTCTTATAAGAAATATAATATTAAAAGTTAGTGAAAACGATGCTAATGAAGAGCATTATTTACAGAGAATATCTTTACAAATCTCATAATAATCAAAGCCAGTTTACGATATTTTATTGTTATTTAAGTCTCTCATATAGACTGAAATATTCAAAATTTTTCTTAAGATTTAACACGTTTCTAAAATGCTTCCCCTCTTTGTTTTTAATAAGCGTCCTTCAAAGAGCACCGCCCATTCGTTCTACCAAATATTTTCATTTTATTTGTTATTTTTTCCGTATATTTCCCTGTCGAACAACAAATTTTGCACCAGCACCTTCCTTCCCCCACAGCACTTCGTTTCGTTTCGGGGGCCTTTTTCTCTGTTCGACAAATGACGCCATTAATATTTCTGTTTTGGTCTTTGTTTTTGCATGGGTTTTTGGCTTTGTGTTTCTGCCGGTTTTCCTCTGGTTTTCCTCTGGCAGGCGAATGCACATTGGATTTTTTCGGTGCAGGGATTTTCGGTGCTGGAATGCGGCAGAAAGTAAATCTTTGAACTCATAAAAATCGATGAGCGCACGCAGGCGATTTGTTTATCCATCAGATGCACAGATACAAAGCCATATTCTACGTCTTCGTTTTGGATTTACGGTGACGTCATGGAATACAGATCGCCGAATTTATGTTTACAAAAAAAAAGAAGAAATCTTAGGAAAATTCATAGGCAGTCACAGTGCGAGAGTGTTTCCTTGGCCACTCAATCTGCAAATTTGGCCCTTGGCATTTGGCCAAGCGCGCGAGGAGGACAACACCATCCTTCACTCACCCTGCCACATCCTGGCACTTAGAGGATTCCGTTTCTTGCAATTATGCCAGAGGAAAATATGGCAAGGCACTGATCTGGAAAAACCAGAGCACGCAACGGAGACGGGAAAAGCTTGCCGCCGCCGGGGAAACTGCAAGCCTCGAACAAACGGAGAAAAATCCAAAAGGAAAATACACACATAAAAGCAAGTACAAATTGTATATAATGGCAAGGACACCGACGACCTCAAAGGCGGCGCAAGCTCGGCACAGAGCTTCTCATCTTTAAAGGACTTCCTCCCCCATTCACTGAGAGCTGAATATTAATTCACAAAAATTAAATGTACCTTTTGCGGATTAGTTGTCCGGTCTCTCTCATCGTGCTTTTCCAAGGGGGCTTAATGCATGAGAGGAGCAACAGGAAATTGAAAAACCCCAGAAATCGGAAGGGCCACGGATTGCTTAAAACACACATCACGTATACGCAGCGTTGCTCGCAAGGACATTACCCACACACACACACGCACATACAGACTTCGATGCAGAATGTATACGTGCGCAAGTGGCGCGAAAGTGTTGCGCATATTTGGGCTCTTTAATTCCGTGCAACGTCCTTGAGACAGCCGAAATTGAAATTCATAACAATAAAAATAAAAATAATAACGAGCGGGCGAACGGAAAGCGGCAACTGACACCGAAAACGGATGACTAACCCCAAAGCGGCAGCGACGGCGGCCCAAGTGGCGGCTACTTGATATTGCCGAAAACGGCAATTTAAGCCCGATGAGCTGAGGTCAGTTAGGGGAAGTTCATTGAAACGCAGGTGAGGTTAAAAAAGGTGATTTAGCCTCAGCATTTCATTTGCATATTTCATTTGGAGAAAGATTTTAGTGGCTTATTTCAGGATTATTTAAAAGAAAATCAGAAATATAGCACTGTTTCCGCCAAATAAATATTCTTAATTACTCGGTTGATATCTCAACAGTTATTTATTTTACTGTGTCATTTATATATTCATAAAAATAGAAATAAATAAATTTATCACTTAATTAATTGTGGGTGCCTAGACTAAATAAAACAAAACCGAATGAAATAATTTTACTTCACAAATGCTGAACATATTTTTAATGTAGATTTCGTATTTTCCCTATTCAAATATTTATCCACTTAATAATTTATATATGTTAAATGCCAATATAAAAACATTATTATATGCCCTAAGGATATAGCACGCCAGCCAGTCATAAAATGAGTTTCAAACGAAAAAGTTAATTTATTCACACAGCGTTTGATTTCGCTTGGTTCGTGTTCAAACAATTTTCTTTTAAATTAAACCGAATATGTAAAAAATGTAGCGAACTTTCCGCCATGGAAACCATTGGCAGACTGTAAATATATAAACTTCAATTAGTTACAGTCGAGCGGAGACTCAATCGCCAGGGAAACCCCTTTGGTGAAACCCACTCGCACAAATTCCCACATAACCCATAGATATGTTAATTATCTATTTTATTTGAGCGACGAAGCGATGAGCCATGACATTCCCGCATATTTTGCGATAGAGTCAGGGGATGTAGTATGTGGAATGTAGGATGTATGCTCGTCGTATATATGAGATTTCAGATTGGATGCCGGGGCTTATTTGCATGCAAATCAGCTGCGAACGCATTTAAATTCGGCTACCGAAAGCCGCTGAAAGCTTGAAAGCCATTGCAGGGATTTGTCTTGGCCTAATACGAAATTAAAATTAAATCCATTTGGCAGCTGAATGAAATTCAAATGGGATTAGTGACGATTTTGTCATCTACTGGCGGGGAGGAGACTGGAGTGTCCTGCTAAGGTTTTTCTCTCTCTCTGTGTTACTCGAAAAAAAAATATTAACCAACAAGAAATACATATATAGTATTTCCCCAGAAAGGAGGAGACTACAAAAAAAGAAGAAAAATTCGAAAACAAATTGACGGAGAGGGCAGGACACGGGACAAGGACAGGGACCCAGCTGAAACGCAATAAAAGCAAGTAAAATGTAATAATAATTCCAATGTCTCAGTTGCCGCTACGCATGTTACCCTTTTACCCCGCCTCCCCCGCTTCGGTATCCTTGTTATACCGCCCATTAATCCCCCCCTGCTCACCTCACCTTTCCCTTCCGGTTGCTTTGGCTACTTTTTCTACTGTTTACTGCAATTTGTTGTTGTCGTTTGTTGTCCTTCCAGAAAACACAAAAGCCGACGGACTCCGAATAACTCTCTGCTGGCTCTCTCTCTCTCTCGCCTCGGCATACTGCGCAGGTCCTTTCCAGGATGCCTGCTCCATTCACTGGCTCTGGGCGACTTAGATCCTTTGATCCGCCCGTGAATTAATTGCCGTAAACGTATGTATTTTTTTACTAATACATTTTGTACTTGTCACAGATTTTTTAAAAATATTTATATAAATATATTATATTTTTTATAAACCGAAATCAAGTTCCCTTTTGGTGGTTAACCTTTGACATTCCCAGCACCCAACCCGCCGCCCCAACGCTGCGCAGCCTTTACAGGCGAATGAGCAGGCGAAGGCAAACAGCCGAACCAATGACGTCATAACACACAGTCCTAGAGTACTCTGTGTGTGTGTGTGTGTGCGTAGCAGGAGACCTCGTAATGAGGTTAGGTGAAGTTTTTCCTCCTTTTTTCGCCTGCCTGCTGCTGCTCCTTGCTCGCCTTTTGAGCCTGCCTTCGCTCCTTTTGCTCCTTCGCAAGGACGCGACGCGACGACCTACTTTGGTGTGTTTTGTTGGTATCGTGGAGGGAGGGAAGGGGAGGGCTGTGGGTGGCGACAAGGGGCTGGCAAAGTGGGTGGCAGCGGGTGGCGTGCGAGCAAGTGGAGGAGCACAAGAAGTGCGCGTGGAAGTGGGATACTGAATGAAAATTGGAAACAGGATACAACTCTGAGCGACGAGCGCTGGTTGTTGTTGTTTTTACAGGACATTACACTGTAAAAAGAGGATTTTTTAGAGAAAAATAAAAAATTATGAAGACAATATGAAGGATTCACTTTGAAAAAGGTTTATCTAAGTAGTATATAAGCATTTTCTGATTTTGATTTGTGAACTTGTTAATTAACAAACTACTTATTTACAGGACAAATCCGAATTCTCCCGTTTAAATATATTTTGCCTATAAATAAGCTACAAATGTAACATTCTATATATTAATTATAAATAAACATTTTCTGCCAGTGTGTTATTGTGGCTTTTAAGACCATGTTCCTTCGTTTGTGGCCACTGCTGCTGTGGACCAATGCCATGAAACTTGGTTAGTTGGCAATCTCAGAGCCTCTTTTTCATGTTCATTTTCATTTTCTCAGTTGGGTGCTCGTGCACCCCAGCAGTTCGTTTTTCTGGCCCCCGTGTGACAGGTGAAGGTGCACTCGCTAGTCTCGCTGCGAGGTCACCATCATCACCGCCCGCCCCAAGCCTCAGCCCCCTTTCGGTTGCCACCCCTTCAAGTTGGAAGTTAGTCCCATTCGAGTGTCTGATTCAAGGACATCAACAAGGAACAAGAAGCCTCGTTCAACCGCATTGCGAGAGGCTTAAATCTCGTTCCGCATCCTGCCACCTATGACCTGTCATTTATACACTGTCCTGGCAAGGGGAAATAAATCGGAGTTCATTAGTTACCCAAGAGGAGTCACCTTTGAAACTAAACACTAACTGGTATTTTCTTTGGAATTTTTACTCTAAAAGCAATGCCTTAAGTTAATTTATACTCTTAAAAATTTAACAAAGATAATTTTATACATTTTTATGAAGAGTAAACATTTTTAAAAGTTTAATAGCATTCACCCTAGCTAATCCTATTCTTATTGTAAAAACTGTCCCCCTTTTAACACTTTAAAATATATACAAAAAGTTTTTACCATTTAAAAAAAAACTCCCATCTGCTTAGAGTTTGTTTTACTCCAAAATTGAGATGGTAAATTCTATAGAAAATGTAAAGGTATTAAAGGAAGAATGTTAAGACTTCAACTTTCGTCTTTTGTTGTCTAAGATTAATACCTTTTGTTTATGACTTACGGCTGCGTTTCCCATCCCCACTTAAAATGGAAATTTCTTGCTGGAAAACTCCTGAAGCTACCCGAATTTTGAAAACTTTTCCTTGTAGCTTTTGTTACTGGCAAAAAATACAGAAAAACAAATCTTTTGTTTGTGATTTACTGCCGAAGAAGAGCAAGCCCAGTTCGTTATGCTTCCCCGGCGAAAATGGAAATTTCTCGCAGGACCTCGACGAAAGTTGTTTGGTTGTTACATCAGACCGCACATAACTTCAAATTACGGACCCCTGACCACCAATCCCACCGACTCTCACTATTTCGTTTGGAATGGAATGGAAAAACAACAGCAGCGAGGGAAAATCACGGTCTCTCGGCGTCGAGAGTTAATTAAACCAGGGATGGATTTCAGGTCCTGCCCCTGGTCCTCATAATCCACTTGTCTCCTCTTTATTTCTGCCTTTTTATTTCGCCCATTGTTCGCCTCATTCCCATTATATGTGATATGGGAGTGTGTGTGCCGTGGTGGTTCGGCTTTTCCGCTTTCCCGGCATTGTTATCTATTATTAATTCGAGGAACAACAATGGCGGCAGCCGAGTGATACTATTGAATGATTTTTATTGTATTCAATTCTCATTTCCTGCCTGCCGAAACAGAAACCAAAACAAAGCAAACAAAAATTAATATCGTTTTGCTATTTTTGGCACAAACCGCTGGACTGACTGGAGCCCACGGATCAGCCAAAACTACCGCAAAAAGAAATATATATAAATATGCCCATTTTTATGCCGGGGTCAGAGGTTGTTCTGTTGACAGAAAAGCAGAGCTCTGTTGGCTTTTTAATAATACAGGAAACCAATCAATTTTGATGACCAAAAGCCACTACTTAAGTGTCCATATAAATTAAAGAGCTCGAAATAAGAAAATATAATTTTATGTTGGCATGTTTACCACTTTAAAGGCCAATACGAAGTCTAATAAAATATAAGACTCTTCAGTAATAACAACTAAATTTAAACATTTTCCAAATAAACATAAACATCAATGGAAAGTAAGAATTTATGAAGGAAGTCATTACTTAAATAGATCAAAAATAAATATTTAGGGGAAACTGCCAACAAAAATTCATAGAGAAAAACAAATCTCTTTATAAGACTACATCTCATCATATTAAGAAATGTATATTTATTATTTAATATATCTTAAATTGTTTATACTTCTTGAATTTAAGTGAACTTATTGATTAACCCAACACTTTGCTTTTCAGCACGATTTGCCCCCTGATTGATTTCACTTATCGGCCTTTTTCCACATTATTTCGGCTTGGTTCAATGGACAGCCGACGGGTTTTGCTTTTTGGCATGGGCTTTTAGCCAAATTAAATAGAGCAAGTCTTGCCAGTTTGTGGGAAATTCGCGGACAGATTTAGTGGTGAAAAGAAAGAATTAGAAAGAGGGTGAAAGGAAATTTTCTAAATCACCAAACTACATTAAATTTATTAGGATATCTTATTGTATATGTAAGTAGAATGAGCTAATAAATAATAATATAATTATTTTACTTATTTTATATACTTATGAATTGCTGCCTTAAAATGTTCTCTAATTAAAAATATTTTGCAAGAAAAATGGCTTTGGTTATATTCTTCAGAGATTGTTAAAAGGATAATTAATGCAGTACAAATTTCTTGAAAAATTCTCTAGCTCTAGGTTATTTTTAATTTAACCAAGTGACTCACCTTATCCCATTTCCTCACATTATTTCTAATTGCAGCTGACACACCTAATTGCGGACAAGATGTTCCAGATATATCCAGGCCCTTGGCTTGTCGCCTTTCCCCCAACAAAAGAAATCTGGGCCAATTGCCAAGGAGAACGAACGTACGAACGTCCCCACCAATATTTAGATTCTGAAAATTGTTTTTAATGTACACAACGAGTGTGTACGAGTGTGTTTGTTGTTTGGCTGTGACATGTCCGTCTGTCCGCAGTGACAACATAAATGCGCCAAACATTTAAGTCCCACAGTCGCCTCGACATTGCCAGCAGCAACTGCCTTCCTTTTTGGCTTTTGAAGTCGCGTCAAAAGTGGCGGACAATTTCCGGGCTCCGGGGGGTTGCCCGGGATGGACCGATGGAGATGGGCATGTGGATCGCATTGGCTGGCTACCCCGGGTACGGATTCATGACGTAGCGGTCACATGCTCGCCACTCGATTGGGGGAAAAGTTTTCCGCAACTTTTCGCCAGATGCAAATGCTCTCGCAGAAAAAGTGATTCATGTGCGATATTCGTTCCTAATCAATCACATTTCCGTGGCACACTCGAGTGGCAGCTACTACGGACTGCGAATAACAAATCGGAATCGTGCGAACAGAACCCGAACAAATTCCAACGAATTTTTCAGCACTTTGTAATGATCGCTCTGCGGTATTATTCAAACAATGCGAAATTTCCGCGCACGAAATTATTAAACATTTTGGCGCTATCGAAGGAATTTGTTTGCATTTTGATGGGCAAATAAATTTTATGGCTATTTGGTAAGTTATCAAATGGTCTTTGCTATAAGAGTTTACTGCACAAAATGTGCATGCATCAAAGTGGTGTAAATAAACAAGCTATGAAGGGTTTCTAGTTAAGTTATTTCAATAGTTTATCCAGCAACTTAATATTTTCGCTCTGAAAAACCTATGAATAAGACCAAAAACTAAACTAAACTGTAACAAAAGTTCAGTTTGACGGACAGAAAGCTGTCATTTAATTAAGAAAACAGCCAGACTTCGAGTCCAGTTCAAGGCCGGCAGCGTGTAATTTGTTTACGTGTAAATAGATTAGGAAAAGCGGGCAGCAATAGAAACTGTTTCTTATGGAAGCGGATGGGAAACTTTCCCATTAGTAATAAGTGCAAATCACCGCCGGTTCCGTTCCGGCCCGTTCTGCAGGCCTTCGCGGCACCCTTCAATAGTTCTCTGGCTCGAGTTCAAGCAGCAACGTCAAGGTGGCCGCCACCCCCGAGACCATTTTACCCAGTAATGAACCAATTTCAGTTTTATTTTCGTATCTAGTCTTGTTTCTTCTCTTTTTTTTTTTTTTTTTTTTTGCATATCTCTATGTCGTCGCAATGCTTTTACAGCATTAATGGTCGCGTAGGCAGGCCAAAATACTTTATGGACCAGCTGACGATGGTGGCTATTTGTGTCCCCGCACTGCCTCTATTTTCCCTCGCGTTTTCCCCCCAATTTCCCAGGCGTCGTGCATTTCGACGCATGATTTTAATTGGTTTCTCCTCTCTCGCTTCGATTGTTTATGGCGAATCGATGAGCGAACAGCTGATGCTCGCAGCAGATGAATGAATTGCATGAATAACGCATACGCAGTGTGTTCCTATGGGGAAAATTTTGGGGTGGAAGGGGATAGAAGGCGCAAGATGTTGCTTGAGAAAACAAATATTGCATTATTACATTTTATTTCAGTTTATTTACCATAGGTTTGGAATTACAAAAAATAAGAAAATTAATACAAAAAAATCATAATTTTTCACGATTTTATAAATGTTTGAATATTAAAAATAAATAATTGTATTTAAAGAGTCTTGATTTATTTATTTTGCATATTTAAATGTATAGTAGTTCCTTGTTTGTCTAATATTTTTTATTTTATTTACTTGTTTATTGAGAGCTTCAATTTTTATTATAACCCTTATAATTACATTAAAAATCTTTGTAGTTTTTTATTTTGCATTTTAAATTGTAGCTTCTTCTATTAAATTTGCGTGTTGCAAAATGTTTGCTCTCGTACTTTATTTATTTAATTTACTAGGTTATTGTAGGCTTCCATTATGTTTATTATAACAGCTTTCTATCATTAATTAAGCCATTTATATAGCAAATATAGTATTGTCCTTTAATAATTCTTTTTACAACCCTACCTAGTAATTAAGTTCATCAAAATAAATGACTCAGCCATTTCATTATAGTTCTTCTCCCCATTTTTTGCTCTTTACAGCACAAAGTAAGCTTTCCCCCGTGAACAAGCGAACACCTGAAACAACAACTAAAAACTGTTTTTCCATAATTAAAACGAAAGTCCCATTCAAAGCTACTTTTGTATGAAGTTTTAATTAATATTTTGAAAGTCATTAAAAGTGCATTCACGGTAAACTCTACTATTTATGGGCATTTTAAATATTACTAAGCAATGGTGGCTAATTTTAATAATTAAGAGTTACACTTTTTTGCATGCTTTGAGCTCGCTTTGGAATGCTAATTTGCAATAATTTATTCCCATAATTTATGGCGTAAATTGGAAAGGAAAAATCCGCCGACATATGACAGTGAAATCCGTTTGAATTATATTTTTGAAATGTTCCATATACATACCTAAATACATATAAAAACAAAAATATATAGGACCTGTTTTCTGGTCACTTGAATCTGTCAGGGTCGGTGAGATTTATCATGGACAGTGGGTCTTTCGTTGTCATTGCATTTTCATTTTTAATTTTAATTTAATGTAATGCACTTGGCAGTTTTAATTGCGCATTACCCCGGGCAAAAACAGGGCCATAAATTCGTGTAGTTGGATGCCGTAAATGCCATTTTACAGCTACTTTTTATTGGCCATGCACATCCCTTAAACACCATAGCCCCTAACCCCCCCTCCTAGAATTTTCCGATCTCCTTCTTGATTTTCCCCCTCAATTTTCCCATGCACACAATTCTGTCCTCGCTGGCGCTTTTTGTTTTTCACTTTATTTTGTTTGTGTTTGCGGTCGTTCCCCGTTTGCCGTTTTCCCATTCGCCAATTTCCATACCCAGGCTTCAGGTTTCCCCTTCTCGCACTCACATGCGGAAAATTCTGTGAGCTGAGGGGGGCAGGTGGGGAGGAGGGTGGAAATGGGAAATGGAGGGGCGTCAATGTATGCACAAACATGAAACGCCCGTGGCCGCAATGTTGAACACTGCGTTAACGAGCCGGCAACAATTTTTGACACATAATTAAGTTTTTATGTTTAAACGCGTTTTTGCCCAGCGTCCGCTGAATGGATGTCACGTGGGGAGGCTGGGGGGCTTGAAGGGGTTTGTCAGTCGTAGAACAAAGGAGTTTTAAGGAACCAAGGTCCTTAAAAAAAATAATAATAATAAAATCGGGGAAAAGTATAAAACACAATGAAGAAACCTTTTCAACGCGGTCTGTACATTCTTCTTCTTTTTATAATAAGAATTATATCTTATTTTTCGTTTTATAAATTAAAAAAAAAATACTTTTAACATTTTAACTGCTGTTTTTCAATAAATAAATTGTAGCATTAGGTTACAGCTTAAGAACTTATCATTCCATCCCACCAAAAGAATGCTTTCTGTCATTCAATCTATTTGTCATTTATTGCAACCGCTGACGACGTCATTAGTGGTTGACTGACATTCATAAATCAATAAAGCCCCAACAGTGCATTAAATAGGTGTGTCAGTTGGCAAGATGACTGCTGCTGCTGCTGGCAGGTGCCATTAACAAGAATTTCATAAGCTTCTCACCTGTGCCACCAGCAATATTTCCATAATTCTCGGCATTGTCAACCAATAAGCTGATTTTGCAACAAAAATGCAACAAAAAATCAAGAAAGTTATATGAAAACGAGGATAGATGTTTATAAAAATATATTATAATAAATATATATCTAAGTAGTGTCAATAGGCTATTCGCTTATTTATATATTTTATATTTCCTAAAACCTCCCTCCCAATAATACAAAATTATTCAATCTCCCCGAATATTATTTTCCTAATCTTTTAAATAAATTTTTTTCCTGTGTACACATTTAGCAACGTGCATATTTCCTGCACACATTGCGTATACGCAGCGCGGGCCAAAATTACCGAAATGACACAATCTAAACGGAAATAAATTCGCAGACGCATGCAGCAAAGTGCAAAAATTCACAAGCTCTCTGGGGGGGTATGGTGGTACCCGGTGTGTAGGTGTTGTGCTGACCAAAAATAAAACTGCAACTGCAGCGAACACAATGACCTTCCTACCCGCAGCGCCATGGAATAGTGTCCGCCCCGCGGGAAATTCAGCGCGGCAGGCACTCTCATTTCCCACCTAAACCGCCTCTTATCAGCTGCACACATTTTTAAATTGATGACGCCATGGAGAAGAAGCGAAGAAAACCAAATCAGACCAGAATGAATCGTTGCATTTGCCGCTTTATTGTTGTGAAAATGGGGGAAAATGTGAAAATGTTAAAATGTGAAAATGCGAGCTTTTCCTAGTTGGCAAAGTGAAACTTTTATCCGGGGCGCTTGCCAAAAAGGCACAGCCGAATATCGCAATAAACAATTATACGAGAAAAGAAAGGAAAATAATATACATGAGTACACAAGTGCGGATATATATCGGAAGAGCCGATTTGGCCAAGTAGCATATGTTATCCATAAACACTGCCCATCGCGTTATGGAAAATTATCTACACTCACGCTCCCCGGCTTCTCCTTTGTCGATGTGTTTGTACATAAACAAAACTCGCCGAATTGTTTATACTCAAAATCGTAGAGCGTGAATGGCCCAGAACAATAACAATAACAATAACAGAGTGGAAAGCCAAAAAGGAAAACACAGAGTGCACTCTCAGGGCATTGCGCATTCGCAGCGTTGACAGCCATGGAATAAAAAAAATCCATATGCAAAATCAAAAGTCCACCGACGAGAATTATTTATACATTCTTGTAAATAATTAAAAACAAGCACCGAAGGCGACGACATGAGTAAGAGTTTATTTTGGTGGTCGGCAGCGTTTTGTTCAATTTCGCTAAATCAAAAATAAAATCCACACGTAGAAAGAGAGAGACTGACTGCATCTAGAGAAGAATCGGAATAGCCGGCTATATCTATATATATAATTTTTTGTGGCCCACATAGCCCCGACCGATGGAGAGGCCGCCAGCGAGTGAGCGAGCTACCAAAGTCTCATTGAAAACAAACGCTATTTTTAGGCCTTTGGGAAACCACCTGATAAATGGAAATTCTCTGCCAGACAAAGGCCCCGCGGAAGACACACGCATAGTCGGTCCCCTGAATTTGTTTGTTTTAACTTCTCAGTGCTTAGCTCCTATCCACTTATTTATTTTATTTTTTTCCCAATCTCAGTTTTGTTTATTTTCATGCGGAAAGCCCTAGGACTAGATAGGAAATGACTCAGATTTTTGGCACAGGTGTTTGTATATTTTTTAAGCTTTCAAATTTATGGGAAAACGAAAAAATGTATATAAAAGTGAGCTCTTTAATTTATAATTAAATTATTAAGGAGGCTTATCAATTAGAGTAGAAGAGAACATAAAATTTTATTTTATTTACTTAAACGTTTTCTTCTCATAAACACTATTTTATTAAATAGCAGATAAATCCCTCACTACATTCCTGTACTTTTTCCATTATTATATTTAAGTTTTAATTGTGAACTCTTAATTATTTCCCTTGCTCTACATAAAATCCTCACCCTGTTTCTTGGAACTCAATCAGGGCACCGTAAAAGCAACTTCAATGGACCAGAAACAAATTTTCCAGACAGAAAACAAAACTAGTGTAGAGAAGCGCAAACAATTTCAGTTTGTTTACAATGGCCCAAAGAATTTTCAATTTGATGCAACCCATTTTATTCCCTCCACTCTGCATTTTCTCCGCTTTTCCCCTATTTCCCCCCTGGCTTTTTTGTGCTGAGTTTGCTTTGGAGTGCATCTGTCATCTGGCGACTGCACAATTAAATGCTTGCTTGTTTCTTTTTTTTTTTGAGAGCGTTGAAAAGGGGCTACAATGCGAATATCAAGATGTTATGCCTGGTATCCCCGCCCAACTTGTCGCCGGGATTCCCTGGGCCCGCACAACAATAGCCAAAGTCAAGTTGTTCCTTGCAACAGCCAGTTCTCGCATGGATGGCCATGCATGGCGCTTAGGAACACTCACACATGCCGCCGCTCGCTTTTCGTAATTGTTTCGGCCTCTTGCCTGGCTGAGTCCTTTGACAGGACTCGACGGAGATAATCTGCTGCAATCTGAAGGCACGGCACATCCTCTTGAGTTGCAGCTGCAACTGCGGCACAAATTGCACAAATTTGTGAAAATCCTTGGGGACAGCGGGTGAGGCGAGTGATTTAAAACAAAGTAGCTACTAATTGCAATTATATTTCTGTGAATTTAGAAAAAAGGAAAAATAACTATAAATTGGAAAACCCATGAAAGGGTTTAAAGCTTTTCCGAAAGGGAGTTGTGCAAAACCTCCTCTCTCTGCTTCGCAATTCAATTAAACTTCAGAGCAAGGACCACCAGCTTCAAAACCCTGGGAAGCATACTTTACATAAGGGGTAGAGGGTGGTTACTGAACTCCTAAACTCAGCGGTGTGTCCTATTTTGCATCCTGCCGTGGCCTAATCGATACAACGCGCCACGGGCGGCCGCCTGTTTTGCAAATGTGCCACAAAATGCGGCAATTGTCAATCAATTTCATGGAAATTATGTCCAAAGAGGGGAGCTGGCGATGAAGGGCGTCTGTCAGTGGCAAGTGAGCAGAAAAAAAAGTGTCAGGACATGTGGCTGAAATCCAGAGGCAACCGAGGACCGGCACAAAAAAAATGGGGAGAATCGAGGAAAGAGCGCCAACTGCCAACTGGCATCGTCGCTCTCGAGTCTCGAGTCGAGTAAACAGTTTTTTGATAATCTGTCCTCTCAAGTGCCAAAAAAAGGTACAAAAAAAAAAAGGAAAAACACACACAAATAGAAAATAAGTGAAAATATAAAAGCATCAAATTTGAGAACGATTTTTTCAAGCGCCACGAATGACGGCAATGATGAGTACGTCAATGTTGTTGATGACTGTGTCGAGTGTGATTATATGGGAGAAGCTTAAAGCCTCAAGAGTTCTCGAGAGAGATGCACAAACACACACACACACACAGAAACCACACCCAAACACACACTAACAGCCACACACAAGCACACACACTCAAACCCAGCCAGACAGAAAGGCGAACGCATTCGTAGATGAGCAAATAAGGATCCTAAGTCTTAATGGAAATCGGTTTATGCGGTGGGAAATATTAGGAAATTAAAGAATATCTTTTATTAGATGTTAAAAATATTATGGCACAAATGAAATATTAATAAATAAATTATAATAATTGGGAAATTCCAGAGGGTTGTTTTTTAAATATTACAAATATCATAGGATACATGGAATAATTGTTATAAATAATATTATTACGGCGTACATTTTTGTATTTTTAATTATTTTTAATTGCTAAAATATAATAGGAATGTATAATATTATTATTATTGAGAAATGAATGCGTAATTAAAATTTAACAAAATTGTGATTAACTATATCAGTGGTTTGTATTCTATTTATTCTTATTTCTTGAACAATATATTCTCTTTACTGAAGAAAAAACATTATATAAATTATAGTTAATAAATACTACAAATAATTCCTGTAAAACCTACAAACTTAACCAGTAGAAAATCACAACTCAGCACCCACCCATAAACCAACCCAAAAAGCTCTTGGCAAATAGAAAATTTAGCGACACTCTCAGCTAAGTGCTCCGGCTAAGCCATTTCAATTGGATTTTTCAGTAGTGGGCCTATTAGACATAATGCCATTTGGGATTTGGCTTAAAGGCGCTCGTTTTGCGGCTAAGCCAACTTATGTCTAGTGGCATCAATTTTCCCATTTCCCCCATGCCACTTTCCATTTCCATTTCGCCATAACGCACATTTGCATATTGAGGAAATGGCAAA